>JANHFJ010008576.1:1268-12328 GCA_032468195.1 Cerberus rynchops
TAGGTAGGTAGGTAGGTAGGTAGGTAGGTAAAGAGAGATAGAGATAGAGAGATAGCTAGATGTATAGGTAGGTAGGTAGGTAGGTAGGTATGTAGGTAGAGTCCATTCCCAGGAGGGGGAGAGTGCATTCCAAAGAAGCAAGAGAAAATTTAGTGCAGATAGCTTGTGTGTGAGAAAGAGTGAAGACAGCTCCTCCCTAATCACTCCCAGAGTATGTGCTTCATAGGGGTGACAGTCTGCTTCGATTAGGCAAGATTCTGTCCACAGGTGAGGAACAATAAAGATGTCCTCTTGGAAGACTTGCAACATGTCTTCCTTGAATTTTTGAGCCTGGCATCCATGTTCTTCTGGTAGAAGAACTCCCTCCTTCCTAGGAATCCAGACTACATTCCATCACACACATGCATTTTCTCATACATGTAAACATGAACAGGAGTTTAATGGAGGAATTACACCCATTGATATTACTGGCCACCACAAGGTGCCACTTTACACCATAGTATGTGTCAGGAGCAAACAAGCAAGGTGCCTCTGGAACTCAGGCCAAGAGTTTTCTTTAATGTTGACATCCCAGTACACACTCTCCAGGCTGCCTGCTTCCTCCTGGGAAAGCCAAATTACAGACCTAAGAGATAAAGGAGAGACCCTTTCAACCCTGAGCTGCAAATATGGGATCCACACTGGAATCCACACTGTATATCGAACATTAATATGATTGAGCGGGTCCAGAGGTATTTCACGAGAAGACTCCTCCACTCCTCTATTCACAATAGAATCCCTTACGCTACCAGACTTGAAATTCTAGGCTTGGACAATCTGGAACTGTGGTCTGATCTAAGAATACTACACAAAATTGTCTGCTACAATGTCTTACCTGTCAACGACTACTTCAGCTTCAACCACAATAATACACAGGAAAACAATCAACACAAACTCAAAGTAAACCGCTCCAAACTCGATTGCAGAAAATACGACTTCAGCAACAGAGTGGTCAATGCCTGGAATGCTCTACTCAACTCTGTTGTCATATCCTCAAACCCTCACAACTTCAACCTCAAACTGTCTACCATGGACCTCACCCCATTCCTAAGAGGGCGTGCATAAGTGCACCAGGGTGCCTACTGTCCCTGTCTTACTGTCCCCATTTATTTGTATTGACTTTCTTCGTTTATATTCATGTTCATACATATACTTGTTATCTTGTACATGTTAGACAAAATAAATAAATAAAGTAATAAATAAATTATGAAAACCAACATGATTTCATTGAGCTTGCCCGTAATCTTAACAAGATCTTGGGCAACAACACCAAAATCTTTTTATAAGCAACCCACAGCCATCACATTAATTTCATATAGCTTTCAGATTGGGCTTAAAAATTCCCTTTAAGCAACAAATTCAAATAAATCTTCCTTACCTACTCTATAAGAGAGGGGAAGAAAAAGAAAAGAATTTTAAAAATATTTAAAAAGTGTGTATCAGAGAGAAAATGAATATTCCCGCCCACTTTGATTGTGACCTGGTACTTATTCTAGTTTCTAATATATTATTTTCAAGATGGGGCTGTTTCAAGCAGAAGGAGAGTAGAGATAATGTTTACTGTATGTACCTAACAATTTGGCCTTTTGCTCCAAGCAAATTGACTATGAATAATACCACCCTCCAGAGGTGAAATTCAGTAGGTTCTAGCAGGTTCGCTAGAACCGGTAGTAAATTTTCTAAGCAGTTCGGAGAATGCGTTGTTAGAAGAAATCTCCTTTTGTTTTTGTTTTTCAGTTTACAGGTTAATCCTGTAAGGAAGACAGGAAAAAACCATTCTGGTGTTGTTTCTAGCCTAATCTTTATTGCCCTGCTTGCAGAAACTGCCCACCCAGTCACATGACCCTCCCAGCCATGCCCACAGAACCGGTAGTAAAAAATTGAATTTTATCACTGTTCCTAATGCAAAATTGTTTTCTTTACAGCTACCATAATCCAAGTTGTTGTTTCCATTGAACCCAAGATTCAATGGAAGTTGGGTAGTTTTAGAAGGTTCAGATCTCATCATTGTAAATGTGAAATTGGGGCAGGACTTGTCTTAATAAGCACCATTTCATTCTTACTTAAACTGAACATCAATTATTTGTTTGTCCATTCACCCAGTTTAAAACAATAATTTAATTTTTTTTATCCCAGAAGATTTGGCAAAAACCTTTATGGCTCTGTAATCATCTCCACCTCAGTCACTTTGGTTCAAGAGAATGGACTTGTTCGCTGAAAGTCAAGAGTTCATACTATTACTTCACTAATTTCAATCTTAGTCTTTAAAGCAGGAGATCACACTAAACTCTTATTCTTGTTTACTTGTTTATTTTGTTTGCTGGTCTTTGTTGTAACCTCAAATTGGAAAGCAAGCAAATGCACCAAATCTTCACAACTAACTACTTCCCTCAAAAAATACCGTACCACTGTTCCCATTCACTCGCTGTCCACAAGTGTGAACTAATTGTAAAAGAATACAACTGGGGGTCTAAGAGTTTATGAGAATTGGGTGGCTGAAAGTACAATAGAATATAGTATGAAACAAGGCTTATACATTTATCTATTATTTCTATAGCTGCCCATCTCACTGCGTAACTTTGGGTGGCTTACAGTTCTAAAACAATACTGTAAAATGTTTCAAATCAATAAAATCAGTACAAATCAGATACTCGTATATATAGCAGACAAAGTAATTATCCAATTTAACAGTAAAAGCAAGAGATGGGCACTTAACATATTTCGAACTGCAGGCTTTGTCCAAGCAAAGGAGTCACTGCAAACATGGAAACTCTGTACACTATTCTTTCAATTAAAGCCACTGAAATAATAGTTCTTTTACTGCAAGAAACGACTGAATTAAATATTTATATTCATTTGAACTGGTAGATTAAAATAAACAGTATCTAACCTTTGAATCTGTACAGATTGGTGAAAAGTAGCAGGAACACAATGAGCCAAATCTAGCATCTCCTTGGACAAAGATGTCAATTCATTTTTAATTTCTCTCGGTAACAACATATCACCTGTTTAAAAAAGGCAGAACATAGTATTAACTACTAATTCATCTGGGTTTTAAATATTGAAAAGGCACTCCTCTACATTAAGGAATTATATCAGTCCATTTGTCTTTAAATTTTGATCTGGCTCCCTAAATTCAAGTTAATTAATGGATTGTTAAATGGGATTATACAACCTTTGGATTTTTAGGGAGGGATTTTTATCTTGTTTTCTGCAGATGCTAATTGCCTTTGAACTCTATTCACCAACATCTGCTCTGTTTATTCATTAGTACAGTCATAATGAGAGCCAGTCTGATGTAGTAGTTAAGGCATCAGACTAGAAACCAGGAGACTGAGTTCTAGGCCCACCGCAGGCAGGAAGCCAGTTGACTGACTTTTGACTAGTCACTTTCTCTCAGCTCTAAGAAGGAAGCAATGGCAAATCACATCTACAAAATCTTGCCAGGAAAACTGCAGGGAGTTGTCCAGGCAGTTTTTGAGAATTGGATACGATAGAATGGAAGACCAAAAAAAATAGTTATAATAACCTCTGTATGGATTACTGCATTATTCAGAAAACCCAGTTAGCCAGGATCATATAAAACAAGATGCAAAACACCATGTTATCCATTGAACTCCAAATTAAAAAAGGGAAGTGGTCACAAACGCATGACAGAATCATGTCTTGAAAGATTTATGCATTCTCGTATGTATGTAACATTTTTGCTATACTTTAATTTTCGAACAGTTTATTTTCATCATCTGAATCAATTCATGATAGGATGAAGGGTTATGGACTATAATCTACCCTATCTAGAGCTGAGAAAGAATGACTGACCCAATATTACCTAGCCAACTTCTAATGCTTAAGAGAGGGAAAGAATTTAAATTTCTCCACTCCTAGTTCAGCACAATAACACCTACATAACGTGGCCTTCAATAGTTGTGTATATAAAAAGCTGGTTTGTATATATGTACATGCATGTATGCATCCACCCCCACAGTACTGAGTAATTGTGCCTCCTGTATGAAAAAGTTGTTCTCTGATTTAGCTCACCTGTCTTTAAACAAATATGCATCTGGTTATCATTATTCAAATGTATTAGGTTTTGGTAAATAAGGAAGCCCGCCTATAAAAACAAGAAAAGAAGAACAATAGTTTTTAATGTAGAGGCAATAAGAACATCTTCCTTTCAACTTAAAAAATTTAAAGCAATCTTTTCTAAACTCCAGATGTGCTGTGACCACAGTTCCCAAATTCCCAACAAAACTGGCTGAAATCTGGGAGCTATGGTCCCAACATTTCAGCAGTGTACCAAATTGGGAAAACTGAGGTCATCAATCCTGATTATTTAGAAGGAAGACAACACATCCTCAAAGTTATAAACTCAGAAAAAAATAAGTACCTATAGACAGTAGAGAATCAGTATAAAATGGCACAAACATGGGCTTTCTAGGCAAGGCATGGCAAACTGGAGATATCTCTGCAAAAGCAGAGCCAACGACTACAGCAAAGACCAAGGAACTGATGAGTAGAATGGTTCCTTGGAATCTCTCTGGATAAGAAGAGGATGGGAGATCAACTATATGTACTCTGGACGGCTGCTCCTCATAAGTTTAAGAAGGTGACACCAGAAGATGACAATATTACCCATCTTGCCTGCAACCATGGCAAAGACTTTTAAAGGACAAACCCCATTTTCTAAATGAGCAATTTCTGGAAATTGCTCATTAACTACTCCTAAAATATTAGAGCAACAACTTTGACTTTGGAGCAACAACTTTGACAACATGAGGCAAGTCTGCTTTCAATCCTGAATGAATTTACTTTTACCTTTACTTTTGATTCAGACAGATTCTGGGATTATTTGCACAGTAAATATGGAAAACTAAGTAGATCATACATACAATCAGAGGCCTTTTTCCATATCTTAGTTTGTAACGTTGAGATATAATCAAATAATTAGGGCAAAGCAAGGTTTTCAAATGTAATGTAACTTAGAAAAAGACAAGTTTCTTTGTACGTACATATGCATCTGTAGCTGCATACAGCTTTTGCTCCTCAGTTAATGGAAAGCATTCCCAGTTACCACAGCGGACCAATTTGTCTTTCACAAGCTGTTTGTGGAATAGGTGTTTGACAAGGCCATTTAAACTCCATATCTCCTTACATTTTAGCTAAAAATGAGATGGTAACAGTAAAGCATAAATTACTTCTGAAACATAGTAATACTGACCCATTTCTAATAAAAAATGCCAAAATGAGACCACTTTATTGGTAAATGTCAGCCTATATTCAGAGCACACAATAAGTCTTTAAGCCATTTTTTATTCTGCTAAATGGTTAGAGTAACAGCTTCCATAATAAGGTTGGCACCAAGAAGTCCATTAGCATACCAAACAAATGTCTATCAATATGTGACATACCTCTAAATTTGGTAACATATAAATGTAACTTTCAAAAAACAATCATGTTGAGAACATAAATCAAGGCATATCTTCTTTGAGATCATGGCCATTCAATTTGGTGGAACATACAGTATTTTCTACAAATTCGAATTGTCTTACCATTCAAAAATCGTAAAACATATTACAGAAATAAAAAATAAGGAATGCAATAATCACTTTGAAAATTAATCAATGTTGTTTGCCACAGAAAAAAACAAAGATCCAGGGAATATTACCATGGGATATTTAGTTTCCTATTAACTTATATTGCTACCATTTTACAGTGTATTTTTCTGATTAACAAACATTTGCTCTCTTGTTTAACTATCTATCTATTTTGCATTCTTCCCATACTCAAGTTTCTAGAATCCAGACATTCAAGTTTCTGGATTCTGTAATCTCCCAAGACTTGGAATGAACACCTACATTAGAACCATAATTAAAAAGGCACAACAAAGAATGATCTTTCTGTGTCAGCTCAGAAAGTCTAGACTGCCCAAACAGGACAGGTACTGACTTCAATAGATAGTTAGGACTGCAGAAAAAACAACTGCAACCAGCCTTGCCTTCGTATACCACAAGCTGAGAAAATATCTACTGACCCTTCACATCCTGGACATAAACTATTTCAACTCCTTCCCTCAGGATGCTACTATTCGGCATGCCAAAACAACACAGAAATAGTTTTTTCCCCTCCGCCATCATTCTGCTGAACACCTAATTCCCACAGCACTGTCTATGGATATATATCCATATAATAGGGCTGTATTACAATTATCCTGCTCATCTTTACTACTACCTCCTCCTATAGGTATCTTGTGATTATATTACTTTGTTGTTGGTATGTACACTGAGACGTTATGCACCGGAGATAAATTCCTTATGTGTACAATCACACTTGGCCAATTATTCTATTTCTATTTCCTGTTATTTCTATTTTTCTAATTACCTTTTCATTAGCAAGGTCAGCTAAATCCACAAGATTCTCCAGTTTGATTTCAAAATCTCGCATCAGCTTCCATTTATCCCCTTCAATACCAACTCCAGCTTTTCTAATAGAGTTATCTTCAAGCAATCTTTTCAGTCCCACAGGAAAACCTGAAGGGGATAAAATATGAGCAAGAAAATTATTTATATAATGAATCTGGGCCTACTCCATATAATAAAAGGCTGCTTAGTGATTTAGAACCAAAATGGGAGAATCTTACAGCTTCTAGTATAATTTTATATCAATCCTAGCACTCAGGCCTTTATAGCCCTAACCCAGTCTTGCGCTCTGGAATCTGCTTTCTCTTCTGCTTTATTTAGGTATGCCTGTGATGCTTGTAAACAACCACTCATTCAGTAATCAGTAATCAATAACACATTTCACTGCATTTCGTACTATGTATGTCTGTGCATGTGATGAATAAAATTTGATTTGATTTGATTTGATCTGATTTGAAGAGGGCTGACAGGAATCAATATGCCCATAGGCCCTGCTTTATTATTAAAATATAGTCAGTCAGTCAGTTTGTCTGTCTGTCTATCTATCATTTATCTAAAACTATGAAATTGTCCTCTTCCAGAATAAAGAGCCTTTCTCTGGAAACATCTTGATTTACAGCAGTGTTTCTGGAATTCTTTACATGGTTAGAGAATAAAAGGTTACGTATTCTGTGAGAATTGCCCCAACTTGCAAATTTGCTACAGACCTCAAAAGATTGCCAGCTCCAACTTTCAGCATTCTAGACACTATATAGGAAGCTAGGGGAGAAGAAAGCTAGATCCTACATTGAAGAGCATGACAGTAAATGGAGGCTGTCAAATAATGTCACTCCTGATAAGTTTCTACATTTAAACAACTGAAAATTAGGGCTAGCTACATGTGTTTATGCCCTGGCCTAACTGTGATTTTCCTGGCAGTATGTTCCAATTTGGGCATTTCAGATGGTTTACAAAATCCCCATGTGAAGTTGTACGAAAGTGTTGGAAAGGTATTTTGAGGTCTGGCAAAGTGCCAGCTCCCAAAATACCTCTCTGAAATAACCAGTGCCTGTTTTAAATAAAGCTGAGGCTCACCAGACTCAAGCAACGTTCCAGTGTATATGCAATATTAGCTTACTTACAAAACTACATGTACCTATCTGTAAATACAGTAAAAAATGGGATTTTTTTAAATTTTGGACTTCTGACCTAACTGAAAATACAGCAAGCCTAGAACTGACTCCTTCCTTTTCCTGACCAGAATTTTAGATAATGAAGGCAAGCTGACTGACTCAATTTCTGGATTTTAGTTAAGACTCCTTCATTGCTATCTGCTTATTCTGACATCTGACTCCCAGCTTTTCCATCACTATGAAAATAGATCTCTTATTTTTCCTTCATCCATCCCTGAATTGGATCTCAGATTCAACCAGTCTTGAAAGAAACCAATAGTCTACATCTCTTCATATACCTAAGTTACAACCATTTTTTGAATTCCATGAGAAAGTTCAAGTTTCACACCTTTTGTTTAAAATTACATTCAATTAAGGAAAATGCCTGAGCAAACACTTTTCTCTATTTAGAAGGGTTGAGTGACTGATTATGAGCTTTTTACCTGTGATGCTAATTAAAGTAAATAAGTCTGCCTGAGAAATCATCCATAATGTATTTTAATTCTAAGAGGTACCAATAATTATGTCCATGCCATTTTCATCTGTTTTATTATTATTATTATTATTTACAAGAATACACACATCAAATGCAAAGAGGTTTGCTCAATGGAATAAAGCTATGTTTCTCCTTGGCCATTTTAAGATGCTTGGACTTCAACTCCCAGAACTCCCCAACCAGCAGCCTCCCAGGGGAATTGTGGGAATTGAAGTCCTCCCATTTTAAAGTGGCTAAGGTTAAAAAACACTGGAATAAAGAATGCTGGGTGCCATTTAATTGTGTTTGTATTTCACTGCCAATTGGGACTCTAGGGGCAAAGTGGTGGACAACCAATACTTTTGTCTGCATTCATAAACCTTGCTCCCATGCAATCACAATTAGGTAATTTTGCATAATTGCAAATGATGGGTCCTCATATGAAGCAAAGTGAACAGGGACAAACAGAAAGAAAATCAGAAAGTTGGCTGAAGATGAAAGGAAGAAGGTAACAACTAAGCCTGATAAAGGGTAATGTGAATATGGTTGTTAATATTTTTAAGAAATTTAAGGTCCATGGGACTATAGACAACCTGCCTAGATGAGCCACAAGAGGAAAACTAACCCCATATTGGACAAAAGGAGAGTTCAAATAGTCGGGGAGAAAAAAACGAAGGAAAATTTCAGTTCAGATCCTGTCTGACTTCTAAGATCAAAGTACAATTTCCACTATCTGCAACTGACAAAAGCCTCCACAGTACAAAAAAAAAATCCAGGAAAAACCCACTTCTGAAAGTCAGACACAAACAAAAGCCAGACTGGAATTTGCCAAAGTGCACGTTGACAAACGTTGACAAACCACAGTCATTCTGGAAGACAATGAAACGAAATGAGAGCCTCTTTGATAAATTAGAGCAGTTCTCATATTCACAGAAGAAAACAAACCATGTTCTTCAAGAAGAGAACACTATCTCTGCTGTGAAACATAGAAGAGGCTCCATAATGTTATTATGGGTTGCTTTGCTGCCTCCTGCGTTGGGTGCCTTGAATCTGTGCAAGCGCAATAAAACCAGATTGTTAAGGCATTCTGGAATGGAACATAATGCCAAATGTCTCGGTCAACAGGATAATGATTCAAAATATGCAGTATATCTACGAGAACCCAAGAATGGTTGAAAGCAAACCATTTCTGCTTTTGTTCTAAAGTCCTGCGATAAGTCCTGACTTGAATCCAATAAAACATCTCCAGAAAAAGCTGACAGTCACAGTTGGGAGAAGGAAACCATCTTAGACAGGAGTGTCAAATTGGCAGTCCGCAGACCGGATGTGTCAACAACAATTTTATTCAGCCTGCAGAGTGGACTGTATCACACAGCACATGCAGGTAGTCCACAACTTAGAATCACTTGTTTATTAACTGTTCAAAGTTTTAACACTGAAAAAAAGTGACATGACTGTTTTTCAGAGTTAATGATCATGGCATCATCCCACGGATTCAATTCAATTCAGTTCAATCCTTTATTGTCAGTACACAACATGTGAGCAGTGAAATTGAATGAGCCTCTATCGGTTCAATCACACAAAGCACAGAAACACAGAATAGATTCAAATACATGCGGCACATATCTTAAAAGTTGTCGAGTTTGAAAAACACTACACTAAGCTATAAGGCAAACAAACTGGTAAAAACACAGCTCTTCAGGAAAAGACACCACTAAACATGTACATGCCCCGCATAAAGGCACGACTGCATGTCCCTCACAGGTACAAATGTCTATTTAATCACATAGCTAGTTTTTGACGTACGATCACAAATCAGGACCGGAATCTCGGTCATTGAGCAAATTAGTTGTTAAATGAGAAGTCACAGAAGTGTTTCCCCTCAACAACCACAATTCTTGCCCTTCTAGTTGCAGTCGTTAAGTGGACAGAGTCACTGGTAAGGAGCACAGGGTGACTCAGAGGGGTGAAGGAGGCACTGGGAGGCCCGATGCAGGCCGTGAATGAGTTGAAGGGGTACTGCGGACAAAGTCCCTCTGTTGCAGAAATGAAAATCCTCCATGGCTGAAAATCCTGTTTGGATTTCAGCATAGGCCCTTCTCAGCCAACCTCCAGAGACGAAATGAAAATCCTCTTTGCGGATGGCAGCAACTTGCAACATTCTCTGCTGGCTTCCCCATTGACTTTCTGGGGAAGCAAGCAGAGAAGGTAAATAGTGATCATACGATCTCAGGGCATGTGGCAACTGGTCATAAGTACAAATGAGTTTCCATATGCCCAGATCACAGTCATATGACCACAGGAGTGCTGCATTGGCCTATAACAGTGGTGGTGAATGTATGGCATGGGGGCCAGAGGTGGCACTCAAGAGCCCTTTTTGTGGGCATGCGCACCATCATCCCAGCTCAGCTCCACTGCGTTTCTCTGTGGCATTTCTCACTGTTGTTTGCAGGGAAACAGAAGTTTCCCTGCAAACAATGAAACTGAAAGAAAAAAATCTCATGTCTTACATAGCTGCCAGTGTTGTGATGCCGCACCTCCCATCGGCCAGCTGGTCTTTAGGTCTCTGCTGTGCGCATACATGCGCGATAGAGAGAGAGAGAGAGACACTTGCAGTTTGGGCACTCAGTCTCTAAAAGGTTTGCCATCACTGGCCTATAATTTGAGGCATGGGTCATAAGACCCCATTTCAAACTGTCATTGAATGAATGGTTGTAAGTCCAGGATTGCCTGTACAACCACTTTTGCAACTGTCTGCAGCTTCCGTGGCTTCTTTCAACATACATACATACATACATACATACATACATACATACATACATACATACATAACTACGAGGGTTATCCACAAAATAGATTACGTTTTGCAATAGAAAAAAGAACAAAGTGGAGGAAAAAAATTTATTATATACACTTGAAAGTCACACTTAAATACTACTTTTCAACATATTCACCGAACAAATTGAGGCACTTATAACA
>JANHFJ010008582.1:106175-116202 GCA_032468195.1 Cerberus rynchops
AGCTGAAGGCCGCTATTGAAGCATCCTGGTCTTCCATAACACCTCAGCAGTGCCACAGGCTGATAGCTTCCATGCCATGCCGCATTGAGGCAGTAATTGCTGCAAAAGGGGCCCAAACCAAGTACTGAGTACATATGCATACTTATATTTTTCAGAGGTCTGATATTGTTCTACGTACAATCCTTGTTTTATTGATTGCATGTAATATTCTAATTTTCTGTGGATTTGGGGTTTTCATGAGCTGTACGCCATAATCATCTCAATTATGACAAATCACAGCTTGAACAATCTTGCTTTGCATGTAATGAGTTTATCTCATATATTAGTTTAACCTTTTAAGTTTCCTTTACTGAAATAAATGAACTTTTGCACGATATTCTAATTTTCTGAGTTTCATCTGTAGACTGATATATTGCACAAGATACAATTTCTCACCAAGATCAAGAGGCTGTAACTTCACATTTCCATGTGTTTTGTCTGATTGTAGCCAAATAGACGGCCTTCAGATCCACTGGAGATTTTTGCTAGAGTAAAGCACTATTTTTTCCTGGTTTTTTTTGTTTAGTCCTTTTCATCTTTGTCTTGAAGAATTTGATAAGATTCTGAAAACTAAAGTTTCTTTTATCATTTGATAAATGAAAGTAGAAAATGGCTTTGGATATGATCCTTGACCTTTGTGGGAACCAAGATGAAGGGAATGTATTTTCATAGGTCCTATTACAATCTCTGAATATTTAATATTTCTATGATGATGGTATTTTTTTGGAAACTGCTTGCAAGGATTAGAAAATGAAGGCATTGATTAGCAATGGTTCTGCTTTTTCCCAAGTGGGTACTCGGTGGTGTTGAATAATACAGAAATAAGAAATATTGGAGACATTTTGATTTTTTTCACCATGTATAAAGTGTTTTACTATTGTCTATGGAGATTCTCAGTCGTCCAGGTCCACGGTTGTCCCAAAGGTGCTTTTTTTCAAAAGGCAATTGGACTTTCTGGGTTTTTTTTTAATTCTTTGAAGTTTTACTTCTCATCTCACCCAGAGCTGAAGTAGCTTTTTTGATGAGAAGTGAAACGTGTTCAAAGAAAAAAAAAGCACAGAAAGTCTAGTTGCCGCTTGAAAATGCACCTTTGGGTTTTATTATTGTGTTTTGCTTCTTCACAACATAAGGAAGCCCCTGAGAAAGACTGCAAGTAGTAATTGAGCAGTTTGTGCACGATGAACAGGCAGTTACAAGGACAAAGCTTAGAAACTAATTACTAATAGTAACATATTCATGTTTTGCTTGTAGCCTGGAGACATTTTAGATGGTCCAATATAAATACAGTACTAAATGTGTTGACTGTAGTGTTTACCAAAAGTGAAAGTAATGTATGCTTGTCTCCCCCCTTTAGCAATTTCTAATTCTTCTTTCTAAAACACTTGTGAATTAAGCATGGATTGATTCCCGTTTGTGCAAGGGGAACGAACGGTTGTATCTGGGGTTGTTTCACAGGGTTCAGCATTCTTCCCTGTTAACATTTAAATGAACCTGTTGATTAGGGCAAGGCACCATTGTTAGATGAAAGATAGCATCACATGGAGACTATGACTCGTTTTCACTGGTGTACCATTTCAAGCATTTTTCTACTGGGAGGCCTTGACAAAACTGACTGAGGCATTCATCACATCAGATATAACACAGTATACACAGGGCAGCTTTTGGAACAATCATGAAGTTGTATTAAGTCCATAATATGAAACCTGTCTACCTACTGGTCGATCCACTTTAATAATCTTGACAACTTTCTACATTTGCTGTACTGACTGCTGGTTTGATTCTAGATCCAATTCAACGTATTGGTCATTACCTTAAAAATCCCACAGTCACTCCAAGATACTTATTGGGACTAATTATCCTGACCAATCGCATACAATAAGCACCAAGCCCTAATATCATGAGCTGGGGATCCTCACATCCCCTTTCCTAGAAGCTAGATACTATCTATGTCTGCCCCCACAACTGAAATACACTGCTTTCCTGGTGTACAGGGTGTCTCAAATCTCTTGGCCTTAAAAAAAACAAACCACTTTATTTCATAAGACATTTGGACTGATTACTTTGGGATGAACAGTTTTTTAAAAAAGATTTCTATAGTTCTGTTACAGAGCAAAAATATTCAATTTTCAACTTGTTGAAAACAAATGTGATACTAATGTTTTTCACCATCATATAAACACGGTTATTGACAGAATGGTGCAACTCATGAGACTTTATATTCACTGTAGTTGCTTGGATCATCTATTTTTATGCCCATCCCTCCAAAGATCAATAGGCTATAGCATTTGCCAGCTCATATATTTTCAAGGGGCATATTCTTTCAGTAAATTCTTCAGTAAAATTCAGAAAAAAAATCAAAAATACTCCTAATTATAGGCTTTTTGAATAGCAACATGAAGCAATTTCTACTCATTAAAGAGAACTCTAATTCATGTCAATTTAGTAACATTGTTGAAAATATTCCAGTTCAACTACAATGAGATTTAAAAATGCACATTTATTTGATTTTATTAAATTTACTATGGTTGCAATAATTTTTAAAAACAAAATGATTTCCAATTAAAAAAATGTACTGTGACCACATAATTTCTTATTTTATACAGTTATACAAATATTCTAAATACACATTTTCTTATGATGACAAATAAATTTTAACTGTACAATACATAATGAAATATTTAAGCATATTTAGAAGCAATAGAAATGTCTATACAAAAGCAAAAATGGATTTTTTATTTAAAGTATTGCAACAGTCCCACAGTTTTATAACAAAAATGTCTTTGCACAGTTCCTCACAATGCCCCCATTAATAGCCAAAGCAAGACAGTGATTTTAGAAAATGTTTCAAAAATGCTACACTTACTACTGTTTGCAGTTTCATCAAAACAACAAATCTACTTGGAATCAAGCAAAATGAAGAAATATCCCAATCAACTTTAAAATTGTATAAAATCCATTGCACATTATTTTAGTCAGTTATTTGAAAAGTAAAAAAGTATATTTACAAAATATTTTGCAGTCAAAATTTAAAGTTGATGAGATATTAGTAACGCACATCCTGATAGTTCAATAAAACACAATAGCATTCCCAAAGATTTTCAGTATTATTACAGAAATCCACAGGGAATTTTTTTTTTTTATTCTGAAATGGGTTTACAAGATGTTAACACAGTTATTTCAACATTTGTATTATAAACAATGTTTAAAAGGCAAAAGAATGGCATCATTAAAAATGAATTATTAACAGATTATCAAATGTATTTTTAATTTACTTCGAACAAACATTCATTATTTTTAGAACACATCAACAATGTATGAAAATCCTGGACAAGATGAAATTGAAGGACCATGCATGACAGTTTTAGAGTGGTAAACACTGAAAACAAAAATAGCACCTGGAATCCTCTGACATTAGGCAATCTAAAACTGATCAAGTAGTTGACGAAGATACGGTGCCTTAGATAATTCTCGGCTCACTCTGGAGACTTTGAAAAGCACCGGACAGTTCAATGAAACACATGGTATCTGTCGATCAAAGCAACTTGTACAATTCTTGCATATCTAGAGGAATATATAATTAATTAGTGCAAAATACACTTAACTGGAAAAAACACATAATTAGCATAAGACTGTATGGCTATTTCTGTTCAAAGTAATTATGCACAAGACCAGATAGAAAAGAAAACATTTAGATTTTCTCACTGAGGAAATCAATAAAGAGAAAACTAAGATGGTCATTGGCTCAGGAACATCTCAAATGGTCATAAAGCTGGTAAAACAGTAATCATCCATGAAACTGTACAATCTTTCAAGTTTCTAGTTCTTGGTTTTGGAAAAAGCTTGTACGTATTGCATGCCTGGGACGGGTGGTGGTGGTGATTATACTGTCTATTACTGCTCTAAGGATTGACACAAGGCGGTTCTGATTTCATGCATGAAAACTCATGTTTCCATCAAATCCTTTCCAACTCATTTCAAGCCTATGGTCTTCCACAGACCCTGAAGATCTGTGGACCCTGAAAATCAGAATGAAACACAGTATTGAGGACTGCTAAGAATGCATAATGGTAAACGGAACATATGGTCCCCTGGATGAATGAAATTGCTTTCAAAATTAAAACAAAATTTATACTGGACTCAACGTTCGTTAAGTCTATAACTTCCAAAATACTGACATAAGTTTCTTTGCTGAAAAATAGTGCATGCCTAAAATGCTTGTCAGTATCCAGAAGACTATGAACTGATCCAATCTTACTGGATAAACCAAAACTTTGTATACGCTAAAAGATAAAGTCTTCCTGGGCCAAATCGTAATGATTACATTAATATATTAAGGTAGACCTTGCCTTAGACCACAATTGAATTCAACATTTCCATTGCTAAGCAAAGCAGTTAAATGAGTTTTGCTCTATTTTACAATCTTTTTTTTTGCCAATGTTGTTAAGCGAATCACTGCAGTTGCTAAATGAATCATGTGGTTATTAAGTAAAGCTGGCCTCCTCCATTGACTGTTTGTCAGAAGCTGGCTGGGAAGGTTACAAATGGTGACCATAGGACCCTAAGATAGAGAGACAGTTCAACTGTCATAAATATATGCTAGTTGTGAAGTGCCTCAGTGTCATGTGACTCTGGGATTGCTGCAATGGTCGTAAGTATGAAAACCAGTCATTTTTTTCATTGCAGTTGTAACTTTGAACAGTCAGTAAACAAATGGTTGTAAGTTGAAGACTACCTGTAATGTTTTCTTGGCAACAGTGATCTGGAATTTGTGTCTAACTTTCAGCATTGGAGCCTCTACGTAGCTACAAAGGATGTTAAAATGAGAGAGGGAATTGGGAAAAATGTAATGGAAAAAAATCTGCCACTGTTTTCCTTTGAAGTGACATGTAATTTTACCAATCTGGACCTAATTACAGCATAACCAGAAGCAGCGTACAGACATCCACAAGGGTACATTCTGTATGCTCTCATATTTGGTACAGAACAATATAGTTGGGAAAGTTATATGCAAAACACATGTTTCTGAAAAAATTTGATTTTTAGAAAGTATTCACTATGGTGTAAGTTGGGTACTTTGAAATTTGTATGAAAAGAAAAAAAGCACAGAATGATTATGGATTTCCTTCCAGTTTGTTTTTTTTAATCACAGCCTTTCCCTCTTAGAACAAAAATTTTAAAAAATCTGACAGAATGGAGAAAGAAATACATACAACACTGATATAGATCACATTTAACCTGATCAGCACATCCCAGCTTCTGACTGAATATAAAATGCCTCTTGCTTGTTTAAATGCTCTCTGGATAGAAATTAAGAGCAAATAAAAAAGCAGATTTTGTAATAAAGTGCCATGAAGAGCACAATGATTTCTACATTCTTTCTCAAAATCCTATACAATTAGTGTCCTTGGCAGGGTGGGGTTTGACATCATCACAAAAATGCCATGTTTTTTTGTATCCACCAGACACTGAGACACAATTACATAATTTTACATGTTGACACTTTTGTCATTATCACCATTTACTGCAGATATTACAGTACAAATCAGAAAAACCTGAAATATTTAAAAAGTTCTTAACTCCCAACTTTTCTTTGAGTAAAGGCACTAAACAAAGCTCCCAGTCCTTCCACATAAAAAGCATGCAACAAGTATGCTATTTTTTTCTTCTTATTCTTTTAGAAAGTATTTAAAATATTTTTAAGTTCCAGCCTCCACACATCTAGAAAACTGTCTAATAGTTACAATTAGCATATTAAAATTTATCTGAGTATCATCTGCTCAATCTTTCAGAACTCATTTTGTGAAAAATCATAAATTGTTTCAAGTAATGTGTCCCAGTTACAAAAAGTTAAACAGAATATTGTTCTCTACCAGTTTTATTCCCACCTTGGTTATTTGTTCATGTTTACGCTCCAACTCTCTGATTTCCTGATTTAGCATTACAATAACATGCTGTGGTTGGCTCCTACATTTATTGCAGATTCCATGCTGAGTCAATTCATCACACACAGGGCAATGTAGGGTGGTGAAATATTGGGAAATTGTTCCTTTTCGGCATTCTTGCTCAGTGCGAGACATTGTGGACACTTTTTGGATCTATATGGCACATCAAACAAAGTAAAATATATTTAGTAAAATACATATGTACAGAGAAAGGCTGTCAGCATCACGTTTATCTTCATTTATATTTTCCTCACTATGTTTTGTCATTCTACATTCCTTAATATATATCAAGAATTGTTAGCAAAGGTCAACCAATTTATTTTATATTTGAGAGCTTGAGTTTCACAGTTTTGAAGGTATGGTTTGATTTAAAGGAGAGCCAAATGGAATCTCCAAAATGTTAAATTAAATCAAAGAGCCACAGGAACAATATTGCAAAAATTTATTGCAGTAGAAGATTTGAGGATGTTGATATTTTAGAAGAGTTCCATCATTTCTGCCATTAACACAAGCAGCTGCTGGAAATTTGATGCTTCTTTAATACAGCTAGTGTTGAATAATTCAATATTAGATGTATTGAAAAAAATTCTTTAAACTGAAGCAGTAAAAAGGAAGTAAAGAAATTGAATAATTCAGCTCAAATCTTGCCACTCTTAAATATTGAATTTAATTTGAAACCCAGGTAATTTGATACATTTTAAAATTGGTATATTTTAAATATACCTTATTTTAACTTCCACTGTTAACAATCATGCATTATATTTACTTCATATACTCACCCTTGGTAATTCATTATACCAACTGAAAACATCTATGCCAATGAGAGATAAGATCCTAGCCAGGGGAGGAAGAATCTGCTTGGTTATATAGTAGGTTGCATTCAGCCTCAGATTTGGGTCTTGCAAAACATCAATGGGCCGTCTAACCAACTGTATGAGAGGCAATCCTGGCATGCCATAAACAATGACATATGGAACTCTTTCACCAACACGTGGTTCAGACCGTCGGTCATAAGCAAGCATCTTTCTATGGGGAGATACAACATTAGGTTTCAAAATCCATCTGCTGCATGTGGAAGTGACAGAAACCCCAACATTCAAAGAAACTTTAATACACTAATTCTATCTGACAGTTTATATTTATTTCTTGCAGTTCCTTTACATCACTTCTGCCAATTACATCACTTCTAACAATGCAAAATATACAAATGAAAGAACTATACATTAAAACTAAGATAAGGAAATTAAGACAAGATAAAGCTGTAAAAACCACTCTGATCTAGGAGTTAATGCTCCCATCTAGAAATCAGGAGACTGTGTGTTTTAATTCAATTTTAGGCATAAAAGCTGGTTGAGTGACTTTACAGCAGTCATTCTCTCTCAGCCCAAACCACCTTAAAGGGTGATCATTGTGAGAAAAATGGAAGGCTGAAGGACTATTCAGTATGTTCGCCATTTGAATTACTTATAAAAATACAGTTGTGTGGAAAGGGGTACACAAATTTAATCTTAAGTATTGTGTACAGATAGTCCTCAACTTACAACCACAATTGAGCCAAAAATTTATATTGCTACGAGATAGTTGTTAAGTGAGTTTTGCCCCATTTTACAAACTTTTTTGCCACAGTTGTTAAAAATCATTGTAGTTGTTAAGTTAGTAACACGGTTGTTGAGTCAATCTGGCTTCCCCATTGACTTTGCTTGTCAGAAGGTCACAAAAGGGAATCATGTGACCCATGGACATTGCAATTGTCATAAATATGAATCAGTTGCCAGTGGTCATGTAAGTGTGAAAAATGGTCACATCCCTTTTTTTTTCAGTGCTGTTGTAACTTTGAACGGTCACTAAGTGAACTGTTGTAAATCGAGGACTACCTATAGTGAGGTTAGAAATTGGATATATTTTCAGTTAGGTTCTATTGTTAAATTAATGGCACAATTTAGAATATAATTTTATGGCTAGCATTAGTAGCACATTTACAGTAGGTTATGGTTGATATTTTGTTCTGCTTTAAATTTTACAATAGAATTTGCTTTGAAGATTGGAAAAGATGGGTTAGAGTTTTACTGAAGACTCTGGTTAAAATTAATATCAAGAAAAGCATTATATGATTTTATGGACTGTGGTAATAATAAATTTATGTTTCCATTGATATTTTTTCTAGAGTTTGCTTTATTCTATAATATATCTTGAGGTTACAGATTTGGAACAGGTTCCATTTCATTCAGAGTATTGTTAAAATTCATTACAGTGTAATTATTACAGCACAATTTTATGATTGGTGGTAGAATTAGATTTATATTATGTCTAATATTTTGTTCAGTTGTAGGTTATACTTTGCATTTGAGATATGATGGAATTCAGGTTATATTTTTGTTTCATTGAATAATCTAGTTAAATTAACATGACTCTAAGAATTAGAGCATAGTTTTTTTGTTAGTGATAGTTTTAATTTCCCTTTTTCGATGTGAAGGTTCACCTATAACAAAATCTCAACGATAACTAAACTCTAAGATTTTTCCTAACATGCATAGTACGCATGCCATATCCTAGCACCTATCCTAGTATTAATTTTATTAACTCAAGTCAGATAACCCAAGTAAGCAACTAACAATTTATGTAAAAAATGGCTCAAGATTATTTAAAACAACAGTGCAAAGCAATCTGAAAAATATAAAGTGCCTAAAACACTTAATATTCCATTTGCAAAGTTCCCATTTTATACCTTATACAGTGGCCTCATATTAGAGAGTTTTTTTTTTAAACCCTCAGTTTTATTGACATATAAAGAAATTTAGTATAATACTTAAATTTTAGTATAATAAATATTTATAACTTAGAAAAAACGTGGAATAGAAAATTGGAAAAAAATTACTCTGGATTTATTGGATTCCCCAGTAAATATTTAAAAATGATTGGCAATACAACGTACTGTATATTTGAATACATATTATCATACATAATTCTACCATGTCCTTTGGTTAAATATTCTTAATATGTTAAAGTTCTAAAAATAAGTTTAAACATATTAATATGTTGCTAAACTATATTTCAAAATTTTGAAATTCATCTGTTGATGAAAAACTTCATATCACCTTTGGAATGTTATGAAAAATTTACTGGAAAAAACGTGTCCAAGGTACACAAAATATTTTTACTCAATATTTGAAAGGAGCCTTCTTTAATGAAGTAAAATAATTGGGTTGTAAGATTATACTTAGTCAAGGTTTTATCAGTTGTTTAAAATATGTATTATTTTTCTATGTTTGCAATTGTATATAATTAAGCTTTATATTTTTATTCTTCAGTGCTTTTGGCATTTACAAGATTTGTTTTCTTCTTTTCATCATATCACCTTACGTAAGTTTTTTTAACAAACCAAATTATAAAGTTCACTATAGCATGAGCCAGAAATCCCAAAGTTAAGATTAGCATTATCCATTAAAACTCAATCCAGTGCTATACTTCTTATTCATTTTAACAGCAAACTTCAAAGAAGCTGAATAGTAACCTTAACTATACCTTACTATCAATAAAAATATTTATGGGTGGTGGCATGGCAATGATATAGCACTGAAGCTACCACAAATTTGCCAAATTTCAATCCCATAGAAGTCATGGATATTTTAGAGGTCATTATAACTTTGTGAATTGACAACTTGCTGTTATCAGTTGTGCTGCTCTACTACCATAACATAATCAATCAAACTTTGCTAAAATTAGCTACAGTAAGTACAAACAAATCAAATAATAAACAGCTATTTTTCTGGAACAAAAAAAAAGGATAAGATATTTTCCATAAAAGCAATAATGAATTCATACTAAAGCTATAATTTACAACTCAGAGGCATCTTCAAGCTTTTGAGTTCATCAGATCTCTTTTTAAAGCAAGATAGAAAACAATGTTTTTATACTGATTTTTTGATGTTATTTTTTCTGATATGTTTATTTATTTTATTATTAGTACTAGTAGTAGCAGTACTGGTATTAGTATTATTATGAGCAGTTTGTCGGGATTCAAATGAAGTTTCATATAGCTGGGGCTG
>JANHFJ010008589.1:0-11703 GCA_032468195.1 Cerberus rynchops
ATGCACAATTGCAGACACCCAGCTGGTCTTCGGGCCTCCGCTGTGCATGTGCATGATTGTAGCAGGAAATCCAGCTGCTCTTTGGAGCTCTCCTACGTATGTACACGCAATTGTTCATGTGTGCATGAGTGCCTGTGCCTAGCGCATGTGCATTGCATGTGTAAAAGCTGCATGTATGTGCAGATGGTATGATTGCACATGCAGTGCAAATGGAGGAGCAGCACGCAAGTGTGGACAGCATGCACAAAGCGTGTACTTTTCAGCACTCGGTAAGTAAAAGGTTCGCCATCACTGGTATAGAGAATTAGGAATACCTGGTTATTTGAAACATCTAAACTGCAATAAAGGTCTACATTGGGAAGAAAGAAAGTATTCTAAGAGGATTTTTATTTATTTTTTAAAAAGGGTGATGATTCTTCAGAATAAGAAGTTACTTGAATTAGAGGACCATGGATTAAGTTTTGGATGGCATGGCTTCTTATGGTATGAGAAAAGGAACCACCTTGTAATAGATCATGAGTGTCAAACTTTATCGTGTCACATGATATATTGTGATCTTTTTTTGTCTTTTGGGAGCTGGCATGCGCATGGCCTGAATGTTATGCATCCGACTTGCAGGCTGCCAGTTTGATAGGCCTGTAACAGATAAAGAGACAAAGTTTTTACTCAAGTTGTTGAAGAATGTAATGAATGCTTCCTTTACAACTAATCAAATATGATAAGAAACATAACTACAAATTTGAGAAAGTAATATAACAATGTTCTGATTAAACATGGGTATTAGTATTATGAGTCAAGAGAGAGATCTTTCAGAAAACCAGGCAATAACACATTGAAATAAGGCAAATCCATGTATTACAAATTCACTAGAATCCCTAAAAATTAACCATTTACATGCAGTTCACACATATGAAAGCAATAAAGCTTACCATAAATACTCAGTGGGAATATATATCTATTAGTAAATCATTTTGCAATGTTCAAGAAATCTTTCCTTTAATGCTCAATAAGCTCTGCTATATAATTCAGCTGATGTTCAACTGCTTCAATTCCACAAGTTTAAAAGTGCCCAAAGGTCCCTAGAAAAGTCCACATGTTCAATCAACCAGTCTGTGCACTTCATACAATTCAGTTTTAGAAACTGGCTCTTGTAATGAATCACTAATGTTAAGAGGTTAAGAAATCAAAATTTAATATTAAATAGAGATTATTTTCCCAATGCCCTTAATAGACTTACAATTAAATATACTGTACATCTGGGTAGAAGACTTTACTCAATAAATGATGAGCACCAACATTAGAGTTTATAGCAGTGAATAATATATTTGAGTAAAAATACAAGAGACCAAGTAGCATGTATGAAACTGGAGTAAACATAAAATATATTCCAGATGAAAAGAAGATGCCAGTGGCATATGATGAGGCTTGAAGAGCTGCTGTGTGAGTTGAGTTGAAGATGACGAAGAAGGGTTTTTTTTCTTTTTTAGAGGTTGAAAGTTTGTGATGTTGAGGGAACTGGGGGCTGGAGAAAGTTGAAGAATAGAGGAGTTAAAGTGAAATGGATAGCATGAATAACTTGAGACAAAGAAATTTGTGGGGAAAGAGACAGATAGATGGAAGTGGTGTGGAAAGTGAATGGAGAGTCATTTGATGTGCGGAGACTGATTATGGATTGTGCTCAATATCCTGTGGTGTCCAGGAGACTGAGACTTGGAATGAAACTGCAGGGCAATTAATATGGTACCAGCCACATGATAACAATGGAAATAACAGAGGGAATGGAAAAGACAAGCTCCCTGGCCTCCAAGAATGACAGTAGGACCCATTGGATCCCCATGATGGTAGGATGCTGGTTGGACTTGTCTTTGCCCTTTGGAATTGGACTATAGAAGCCTTGTATTCCTGGAGGTGGTGAAATGGTGTCAGTGTAAATGCATACAATGTGAATTCCTTGAATATTGAATGCTCTGTATGGTCATCTCTTTTTGCCATGTTTGTGTGAAGTTACTCTGGACTATTCTGTTTTGGACAATGGGATTTTGTATTGAAGATTTTTTTATGGGTATTTATTTAGAAATTTTATATTGCTGCACATGGCAACTCAAGCTTACAAGGATATAAAAACATACTAAAAATAATAAAATAATAACCCTCCACCACCCCACCCTGTCGACAACACACATTCATACTAGCCATTTAATGGGCTTCATCCTGCTCTGGTTCTGTCAGGCCCACTGACAGAACTATATCTTCATGGTCTTCTGAAAGAGTATTAGAGTCAGGTCCAGTCTAATCTCTTTTCCATAGAGAGGGAGCAACCATGGAGAAGAACCTTCTTCTGGGTCCAACTAAATGTATCTCCTTAGGACTGCAACATTTATTGCCTCCTCACTCAGGTTGATATGACCAGCAGGAGATGGTCTTTCAGGTATATATTGGCTATTGCGTGATAGATGAGAATGAGGAGAGTGTGACTAGATCTTGTTCTCTGAACAAGAGTTAGGGTAGAAGATTGGTGGAGTGACTCTGTACTGGGTAGGCAAAAGGAAGGAAGGAAGATGTAACTGGAGGGAATGTATTGACTCAATAATACTGAGAGCTGCTGATATAGCAATTATTGGATCTTACCATTACCTCTGAAGGATGCTGTAGGGAAGAGCTTCATTTTAGAATAAGAGGGGAAGCTGAGGTCGGGGAACAGAGTTTGGGTAAAAAGGATGAGACATCATATCTCAGTGGTGTCAGGTATGGGAAGAATTATAACCCCATATACAGGACAAGCCATTCACAGGAAACACAACTCCAAAGTCTGATATCACTGTTGTGTTCCAGCCTCCTGACTTCAATCTCTTTGCTTGATTAGCATATCAACAAACATATAAATTTGTGAAATAAATATATAAAGGATAAATAAACAAACAGTCTCCATTTCCCTCTCTATGTCATTAAGTATATCAATGACTATTCAGACTGTTCCAGAGTTGTGCATCTTGAGGTGCATCTTTGATATAGGTTAGGAGGTATAGTTCATATTAACACTTGCTACCCTTCCAGGTAGAATTCATTATCAACTGTTGTCCAGAATGAGTAGATTCTAGTTAGAAAATTTTACCAGAAAATAAAATGGGAACTGATCAACAAAAGCTGTACTACATTTAAAATTCTGTGTCTACATAAAATTCTGACTTATATACTGTATATATCCTTATATGTAGTTACAGTTTACTAAACAAGATTGTCTCTACTCTGAACATTCCTTGTGGACAGGGCAAATTGTAGAGTTGAATGTGTGCTTGAGACTGAAGATACAGTAACTATATATGTAACATAACTGTAGATTTATTCATATTTGTTTAGTTAATTTATACCATATAATTCTCTTCAGGTTACTCTCAAGGTAACTAATGTACTGACTGTGTATATGTGCACATCTACTTGCACACACATGGGATTTATAATATTTTCTATAAAATCAATCCAAAAATCAATGATTAATTAAAAACCTTACAAAACTGATGCTGCTCTACAGATTTTCTAAATTCTGATGGAATGGATCCAAATACAATCTCTGAGATAATTCCAGAGCTGAAGCAATGCAGAAAATACCTTCTCAGGTGAGTTGAATGGATGAACCTCTGACCACAAATGCAACTTTGGCAAAAACTGACCTGCAGAGCTGAGAGCAGAATGAATTTTGAATGAGACATGCAGTCCATCAGATAGAAAAGTCTAAATTGTTAAGAGTTTTAAAGATCAATACTAATATTTTAATTTGGTGAAGCTAACAATCAGTTAAACATCTTCAGCATAGTTTAATGATCTGTGTTAACTTGCACTGCACTGCTGAACATTGGACCACCAACAATGACATTTTTCAAGTGTAGCCCTAATGGGAGAAAAGTCAAAATGAATAGATTGAAACCAAGACATGAATAACTATAATCAAGTATACAATACTAGTTTATGTAGAAAAAATAAAGAAAGAAAATGGTAATTCTATGATGAAATAATACTGATACAAGATTCCTTCATCCTTTTTTTAGCTTAACAAAACAAAACCCACCAAATTTGGCTGGTGCATGAATGTGTTAATGGGTGGGATGGCAGTCCAAAATGCTTCTACTATATAGCACAGTCTCCATAAAAATTAAACCAAGGGATGGTTTTTCCAGAGACATATTTAAAAGTGTTCAATAGCATAGTGATTAAATTACTGTACTATTCAATAATAATTATAATTATTATTTATTAAATTTATATTCCTTATGACTTCCAGAAGAAATGTTACTTTGCCTTGTTGAAAATCTATTAACTGAAATCAGGATGGAAGATGTTAATTAAAGAATGTTGATGAGAGATTAATATTTTCCCACTATGTTGGGTTAAGTATCTCAGGTTTAAAGTAGAGAATTCTATGCTTTATCTCTTCTGTTACCTGTCCCATGTTCTCACTGTTATCTATGGCTGGAACAAGTTTATCTGATTGTTGTCTTTCTGAAGGAAGCCAACTTGAAACTGTCTGACAAAGCATTTGAAGTAGGGCTATTTTATTATGAGCACAAAGCAAAATATATATTTCAGCTTGTTCCAATTTCTGATTCCAAGGCAGTCTTAAGAATGGAAGAAAGTATTGGAAATTCATGCTTAGAATAGATGATTCTTTCCTGTTTATAATAAAACAAGTATGTATATTGTTAACATATAATTTCCATTTTTCCCTTCCCTGTTTTTTCCACTTATTTCTTTTTTCCCAGACAGACCACAAGGGCACAATGAAGGGTGAGATTTAACCAATTTTTTCCCCACTGATACAATTCAAAAGGCTACTGGAGCTTTTCCCAGTCACAATACGGACATGGATTGTTTCAACTCCTACTCTCAAAATGATACTGTAGGGCACTGCACACAAGAACGGTTAGCTACAAAAACAGTTTTTTCCCGAATTGCCATCACTCTGCTAAACAAATAATTCCCTCAACACTGTCTAACTACTTATTAAGTCTGTTGTTCTCATCGTTCCATCACCCACTCACCCCTCTATGACTATAACTTGTTGCGTGTATCCTTACGATTTATATTGAGTATTGTATCCTAGTATGATTTGACTGCTTAATTGTATCCCATGACTATCATTAAGTGTTGTATCTTGTAATTCATGACAAATGTACAGTTTCTTTTGTTTCACTGAGAGCATATGCACTGAAGACAAATTCCTTGTGTGTCCAATCACGCTTGGCCAATAAAGAATTCTATTCTATTCTATTCTATTTCTGGAACTGACCCAGCTCCTGCAGTAGCAAGCATTTATCTGAAAATGAAAGCACTGAATTGGAAATTAAGTTTATGTGTTTGGTATTTTTAGTCTTGTTTCTGCTTCAAATCCTTTATCCTCGACTTAGAAATATCAATAATAGTTTTGAAAGCAAAACTAGAAGACTAGATATTTTAGATACACCTTTCACTATTTCACACTGAGATACATTTTCAAGCAAGTAAAAATGTCAACAACACTCTATTTTTAGAATAACTTGCTGCAGCTATAGGGTAGTTCTAAAATGACAAGAACAAATAGTGATCAATTGCCTTGTTTTCTTTTAAAGAGAAACAAAAGAATCTCAGTTGGATTTTGTTTGTCATCCTTTTAATCCTAAAATTATATTTATTCAGCTTTTTTACCACATTATAAGCCTAAAACTATCTGAAATCCTTTGAAAAGCATCTGTTTACAAATTCTGTTTTAAAAATAATAGATCTAAGACAGCTCTCTAAGATCTCTTTGATCTCTAGGTGTTCAATAACTGGATTTGATAGTTTGATCTTGAGTGGCTGAAAGTCATACAGTGTAAAATTAGATAAATACTTGTAGCTAGTACAAATAAAGAAAATGGAGTGGAGAAAGGCATACAACTTGCTATTTTCAGACAACATGGCAGATATATTCCTTTATAGAACTAAGATGTTAAAATATAATTAACAATATGTGAATCAAATCTTTATGTCCATACTTGAAATTTAATTTGTTTTATTTAAGGGGGGGGACAACTTCCATAGAAAACCAAACTTCATAAATTGTACATTTAATTCTTATGTTATATAGTCAAATGTTTTACATTTTTGCAAAATATATATTTTTGTGCTCTTTCAATTTCTGTATTCGTATAAACTGTCTTCCTACCTCTCATGCAATCAGTGAGAGAATACAATCACTCCCACTGATTACATGAAGATCTTTTAACAATTATAGCAATACCTATAAATATAGAGTTGAAGTAAGTTAATTAATAACAGGGCAAAGATCAAGCTGTGTTTTCAGATTTTTTGAGAACATGCAGGAATTTAAGGGGAATGAGAAGAATTTCCCATTGCACAGTGGAAATCAAACTGTATGACATGGAATTTTGC
Organism: Cerberus rynchops; assembly: GCA_032468195.1. NCBI lineage: Eukaryota > Metazoa > Chordata > Lepidosauria > Squamata > Homalopsidae > Cerberus > Cerberus rynchops. Next base: position 6,403 of record JANHFJ010008589.1, read on the forward strand.
CAAAATATTTTATCTCAATCAGTAATATACTACTTTTATAAGGCCCAGAGATTGGACAAAGAGGTTGCCAATAGTAATTGTTCAAAAAAGGTTAAAGAAGGTTAAGAATATATATTGAAAGAAATCTAGCTATTTGCTAGTGTGGTTGCAACCATGAGAACTTACGAGGGAGACAAAAATCTTGAAACTGACTAGGGTCTTGTCAGTGACAGGCAGCAATGCCATTTGGTCAGTGGGTTCTGATCAATTAATTGAGATCACAGAGCTGTTTTTTTTTTAAAAAAAACTTGTGGTTAGCACTTTTTAAAAACCTTGTATGTTATGGAAAAAAGAAGCTCACATGTTTAGATAATGTTCTTCTCTGAGGAGATGGGAGAAAAAACACAGGTGAGACACAAGACAACCTGTATTTATTGACTGTAATGTCAAACATGTGACTGGTGGAAATATGCTGTAAAATTTGTAAATGTGGGCATTGGTTGCCAAAAATTTTTTTTATCATTGTCATAACTGCAAATTATTTATGTCCAAGCTAATAACTAAACAAAGACTACTTATATATACACCCGTGTGTATATATGTGTTTTTACAGTAAATATAACACTCATAAACACATGTACATAACTCCACACTTTTAAAAAGCCCATCTCACATTATGGGGCTGTTGCTATAAGAAAATAGGAAGAGAAAGAAGTATTAGTATGTTTTCTGCCTTGAGTTGTACATGGGAGAGAGAGGTGGAATAAAAATCTAAACAAAAATAAAATAAATGCAAAGACTTCTATGATACATTATTAAACCATGTAGTCCTGGAATGTTCTGTATTTCCTATGAACCATTATCTACAAAAATGTTCTGGCAGTTTTGAATAAATAAATTGTCTTGTAACTTGATTCAGTAAACCTTTGTAGAGCAGTGGTGCTGCTGTACTTATGTCAGGCTTCTTGAACTGGGCTAGGCTGAAAGACAGCCTTCACTTGATTCCTGGTTTGACATGGCTATAAATCCTCATATATGACTTGGCTAAATTAGAATTTTTATGGCAGACAAAAATTGAGCCATAAACAACAGTCACTTGACCATTCTTAGGGCAAAGATGTAAAAAGTTTTTATACTCTCTAGATTTAAACTCAAGGCCTTTTCTTCTAACATTTCTGAATTAGCAAACTCTATGGTTTTATAGCAAAAGCCATAGCACTTAGACTTTACTCTGTCTACTGCCCCATAGCACTTTACAGCACTTTCTGAGAAGTTTACAATGTCAACATATTGTCCCCAACAATCTGGGTCTGCATTTTACTGACCTCAGAAGGATGGAAGGCTGAGTCAACTTTGAGCCTGTCAGGATCAAACTCTAGGCTTTGGACAGAGTTTGCCTGCAATATTCCATTTTAACCAACTATGCCACCACGGCTCCTTATACCAGAGTACCTGTTGTATGTTTATGTAACAGCTGAAAACAATTGAATGTGCTCATGCACCCCAACTCTTATTGTCCATTTTCTGCCCTTCTTCTCTGACACTAGAAATGTCATGTGTTTTCCTTTCTCCTTGTATTGATCATCTGGAATCATAAGTCCTTTCTCCAATTCTTCTATCTTTGTTTTTTCTTTGGTAGGAATTTTCTAATTTCTTCTGTATTTGACCTGTCCATTTTTCCCCATCCTGACTCAATGCAGCTCCCATCATCATTTCTTTCTTATCTGGAACTCCCCGTCTCTGAATTCTCCCTGTATTTGTGGGTAGAGCAACATCTGTATTTCTCTTCCTCCCCTTCAGAGTCAGAAATGCTGGCAAAACATTGCAGAAACATCATTATGTGACCAATACGGCTTAGACCTTACAAATGGAACTGTCAAAGAAAGAAGAGTGTGTGTATATATATTATATGCCACCTCCCAAGAGCATCCTATATCTGATTGTCCTTTCCAATCAATCAAATATTAAAGGTTGTGCTAAGAGTTTATAATACTCTCTATCACAAATTCTACCACACACCAGTTCATAGAAGAAAAAGGGTGGAACAGAATTGTGAAAAGAACACCACCACCAAAAGTTTAGATTCAAGAGGAAATTAGGGCTCCTTCCTAATGTTGATTGTAAGCAGAGTATTAGTGGGGTAAATTGCATGAATTGATCCTTTAGGGAACTACATGTAGCAGGAAGGTCCAAATGAACATGGAAAACCTATGGGAAGGGATGGGAGTTATTAAAAAAAAAGTTACAGATGATACAATGGGTGACCTGAAAAAATAATAGATGAAGGAAACCCTGAACTGAATGATTATGTGTTCTATTATAAATTAATAATAGACTATTAAATCTCATACATTTTTATAATTGTATAATTTCTGACATTTTATTAGGATGATACTGTATAGTGGCTATTTCTCTGACTAGTAAACATTTGGAAGACTTCCAGACTGTCATTCTCATCCTGTTAACTTCATAGCTAGATTACTGCATGCAATGCAGTACTCTACATGGTGCTACCCTTAAAGCCTCCAGCTGGTCTAAAATACAGCAATATGGGCAATGATGGGTTTGCTTCAGTTGTCCCATGTGGGATTGATACTCCAAAAACTGCACTTAGTAGCCAGTTGGCTTTCAGGTACAATTCAAGATGTTGGTTGCACCTATAAAGCCTTATAGCACCCAGCCTTGTTATTTGAAGGACTATCTGCTTCCAATAGATTCTGCTAATGTGATCAGGCAAAGTGAAGGCCCACTGGGACATAATGGTCACATAATGATGGCCCACTCTTCTAAGAAGCAAAGTCATTTAGTGGGATTCTGAATGTGCTTTTTCTGACATTATACTTGCCTCCTGTAGAATGTTTTGCGGTTTTCATAGCTTTTAATATTGTAAGCTGCTCAGAGTCACCCCAAGCAGGATGAGTGGCAAATATTTTTAATAAATAAATGAAGAAAAATAAAATAGTATCCTCCAAAGATCTGGACAGCTCCCTCCTGACAAAACGTGGAAGAAAACAATTTTCTATTTATATTACAGCACAATTCTGAATTGAAAATTGTATACATACATATTGAAATACATTTTATATTAGACTGTAAATTTTCATTGTTTATTTTCCATCTGATATTTGATTCAGCATATCAGCTCATTTGATATCACTTTCCTATATTTTCCTATGTAGTTTAATTTTATCCACACCAAGATTTTATGGATTTCCTGAACTGAGCAGGATAGAGGTTACATCGTGTAGAAAAATTTGTCACAACTGCATACTTTTACAAAAGAGGAAAACTGAAATAAAGTATTTGCCATTAAATAAAATTAAATAAAATATTTGCCACAAAATGAATAAGCAAGTTGTAATTTTGTTTTCAAAGTATAAATAATATTTTATTATAGATGGGTTTGCACCTGTACATTAATATGTATCTAGCAATAAAAGATTTTACTGAATATTTTAAAAAATATTCTCTGTCTATTTAAGATTAGCTAAAAGATAAAACAACTTTTCCTATGTATATATTATATGGGATTTAAAAAAAAATATTTTTAGTTTAGTTTAATTTAGTTTATTGTCATTGCACCTCATACAACAAAATTAAATGCCATCTTCAGTGTGCATTATAATGAAAAAATAAAACACAGGCAGACATCCTTCACATTCTATACAATTGAAAAGCCCTAATATTGCATTAATATCAGGGGTTTTCATTTGTATATTTTAATTAATTTAAGATGGCATTAAATTTAAAATGAAATTACATTAAATTTTGCTGATTTATGATTACATTATGTAAAATGTTTTATACAAAGATTAAAACACTTCTGGTGTATAATTTAAAGAGGGATCCCTAGGTTCTGAAGATATGTGATTTCGTATTTTTACTGTAGATAAAATACAATTACTTCTCTGCAATGCTATTAACTTCTTGTTGATATAGAAGATTAGTAATAATCCCACTGAGAGCTAGCAACAAGGAGTAAATTACTGTAATGTTTTCTCCCTCCCCCCCAAATTGTAAAAAAACACAATATATTGGTATGAATAATTGCTTTAATACAATATAAGCTAATAGCCACAATCCATTGATATTCAAAATTTACATTTTAAGCAAACTTTGACCCCGTATTATTCAGGAGAATATGGTACTTTCTTATTCCAGCATGGTTTTAGTTTACAAATAGGAAAAATATCCTGAAAAATAGTTGCATTGTTAATACCTCCAGTGTATCTTGGATATTCTACATATCTTGTTACAGGATGAGGAATATATAAACTGGAATGAATCTAACAACAAAGGCCAATCCATCTATTTAAATGAATAATTTTGAATTTAACTGATTTTCTCCTCCTCAAATATACACTGTGAATTTTGCATGGCATCATGAAAGGCATCTGGCCAGTTAACACTCAGCCCCATTTAGTCATCCTGACTCTACCCCAAATTAAGGGATTACAGGATCATAAAAAAGAAAATTTTATGTAGAGTATACAGGTAGAAAACACTTAGTCTGCACAATATTTAGCAAAAAAAAAAAATCCTTCACATTGTGCTTTAAGATTCAAGCAGCAGACAGTTATCAAATAAGCAGAGGGTGTACTTAACTACGGTAGCTTTAAATAACACTTGCTAGTAATGGCTGTGAAAACTGAAAGCAATACTGATTGATGTTTTAATAAAGGGAGAAAACTCACAAGAGGAGTTTTACTCTCTGCTTTGTATCAAATCCTGTGAACTTACAGGAATCTCTATGACAACTCCATTGATAGCCGAAGGTAAAGAAACTCAAATTGATGTCATTTTGAAAATAACTAGAATGAAAAATCTAGGTTAATGTTAAATATCAAAAAGACTGAAGATAATGTCAACAGAACTTACATTTAGTGAATTTACAGTTAAGGGCAAAGAAGTGAAAGTTGTAGATAATTTTATTTCTTGGGTTCAAGAATTGATAGTATCCTGGATAACTAAATAGGAGATTACTCCTAGAAAAACAGGCAATGATAAATTTGTACAAGATCATGAAACATATAAATATTTCTATAACAACAATTAAAATATAGTCCTTGACTTACAAGAGTTCATTTAGTGACTGTTTGAAGTTATAACAACACTGGAAAAAGTGACTTATGACCATTTTACACTTACAAGCATTGCAGCATCCTCAGGGTCATGTGACCAAAATTTGGATGCTTAGCAACTGACTCACATTTCTGACAGCTGTAGTGTCCTGTGATCCCCTTTTGCAACCTTCTGACAAGCAAAGTCAATGGGGAAGCCAGATTCACTTAACAACCATGTTACTAGCTTAACAACTGCAAT
>JANHFJ010008591.1:12157-23801 GCA_032468195.1 Cerberus rynchops
TCCTATCACCCTGGAACTGAAGGCCTTTTGTTTTGTATATAGACTAGCCCAGTCTTTCATGGGCTATTAACGAAGGTGGGGGCTGCTTTCCAAGATCATGTTTCTCCTTTTCTAATCCAGAGTGGTATAATATTCTGCCTTTTAAATATTTCCTAGAATATTTCATTCTTCTAGGAGAGGGGTGGTATTAACTTTCTACAATACTTTGCTACATTTCATCAACAAAGTTAATGGGAAAGCCTGATTCACTTAACAACTGTGTAAGTAACCCTGTTACTAACTCAACAATCATATTTATTCACTTAATAACTGTGGTAAGAAAGTTTGTAAAATGGGGCAAACCTCACTTAATAACTGTCTTGCTTAGAAATGGAAACTTTGGGCTCAAATGTGGTTGTAAATCAAGGACTACCTATAGACCAGAGGTGTCAAACTCAATTTCATTGAAGGCCGCATCAGGGTTGTGATTGACCTTGGGGAGCTGGGATGGGTGTGGGCCAGGGTGGGTGAGGCCAGCTCACTGTCACTCATATCAGGGATGCCTGTGGTGGCCCAAGCACTCTGCCAATGAAAATGGGCTCCTGAGCTCTGTTTACAGCTATGATGGCCTCCTGCAACCCCCTGCCAGCGAAAAGGAGCTCAGGAGAGCCACATAAAGACATCCAGAGCTCTATTCTCACTGGCAGAGACACCATGGGCCAATACTTCACTGTTTCCAGAGTGGCCCCTTGGGCCAAATCTAAGTATCCATGGACCAAATCCACCCCCTAGGCCTTGAGTTTGAGACCCCTGCTATAGAGGAACAGGAAACAAATAGCTTCACTTGAGTTGTAATTTCAAAGGTTTCTGAGAAGATCCTTCCTGGTTCAGACATATATGTTTAAATTTAAGCATATTAAGCTTTGCTAGAATATGGTATTTGAATGTCCTGAAAGCCAGTTTGGTGTAGCAGTTAATGGCATTAGACCAGATCCTAGATCAGGGAAGTAGCTGAATGACTTTGGGCTAATCATTCTCAGTCCTAGTAAGCACACTAGCAAATCACTTCAAAACAGATTTGCCAAGAAAACACCAGAGATTAGTCTAGGCAGTTGCTAAAAGTCAAAAACAAGTGGAAGGTGTACACATGCACAAATGTGTGTGCGCATGTGCGTGTGCTCATACACACACACACACACACAATATTTAATCCAATAACAGCTAGTATCAAATCAAAACTGAGAGTTTAAAAACAAAATTAATTATGAAAGAAAAATATGGTTTGAATTTATAGAAACTTGTTTAAAATTCTTTCTTACCCATCTAATTGGCTTTAGACAAACCACTATCTCATTGCTTAATTTCGCTTACCGGATTACTGTGTGGTCTAACTGTCTATTTTGAGGAAAGGAAGGTGGGATGTTAATCTAGCAGACAATATAAGAAAATACTTTCGTAGGTATATACTCATCTACACAATCATTTTCAATAACTTTTTTTATTATGCTTTTTGAAAACAGCAAAACGTGTGGAGTGTGGAGGTCTTTTTTAATAAGGATCTATTATCCTTTCTGATTTTAATTAGCTTGATTTTTAACTTTCTTTATTCTTTGTTTTTCCACCCTAAAATCACTTTCAGTAGAAGGAAAATGTATTTGTTGGAAAAGAATATTAGAGCTGTAATATATTTCATCAAAATAATATTTGCAGGACTGCCCAATCCGTTTCTTAATTTATATGATAAGAGGTGAGATTTACAGACCTAGGCACTTTGTTTTTACTCTGATATCTCAAAATAAAATAAACAGTTCACTTTTCCCTGGCTACTAAAATCTTAATGACTTTATATTTTAGGCATAGCCTCTGTGTTATGCATTCATATTTATTTCCACTTGTTTCTTTTTCTTTTATTAGTGATTTGTAAATTCAATTGACTGTTTTTATATCCTAGAACAATGCAGCTTCATACTTTTTGTGATACATTAAATCTTTTCCCTTTTTAAGTTGTTAATAGCCTATCACAGGTTCCTTGACACTTCCTATTTTTTATGCCTGGATTATCCACCCTGCTTGTGCTTGAAAGCTAGCAAGTTAATTATTACTGTTTCAGCCATTCCATAAGAAATAATATGATATATCTATCATTTTGAGCTGCAAATACAAACATTGTAGTTTTATTTTGATATCTGATACTACTAAATTCAGACTCTGAACCTCACATTTAAAGGTTTTTATGTTTCCCTAACATATGAAATGAGGAACTTCCAGTTATTAATTTTTGGGTGATTTGAAATGTAAGTCAAATCAGAGATTTCCTCTTCCAACCCTTTCCTATTTATTTATTCCTCAATGTCTTTCCTCTTACTGCCATGTTACACTTTAAAAATCCTGACAGTCTCACAACTCTGTTTCCTCCTATCAACTCCACTTACCACACATTGGCTCAGCTACAGTATTATTCTATCGCTATGCTAATGAGAAAAGAAAGAAGGAAGGCTTCTGTCTTTATTTTCTTCACTGCCAGACATTAGAAAGTGTAGCTTACTGATTTGGTAACTGCTCTTGTGGTATGTTTTCCCCAATGCTACATGTGGTTTTATAAATTGGCACCCTACTATTTGGCTTACTAAGGACACTAAAAGTATATATAGAATATATCTGTTATTTCCTGTGGTTTGGAGTTATCATTGGCCAATATGACAGGATGAAGAAACAGTGGAATGGAACAAAAAAAACAACACACCAATATTTGGATTGCCTCAAAAGTAAGTCAAATAATGTCCATGTAAGACAAACGTTGCATTTTCAAAGCAATTTGGGAACAATTTCATATTCTTTATCTGTTTTGGTTTAAGAATTTCTAAAAAAGATCTTTTCTGGATTCTTCGCAAATTCATATTTAGAGAAAAACTAGGTAGTGATTTAAATAACCAAATATATCATTTTTTTGCATAGACCTAAATAAAACAGACTAAAAGCAGACATTGCAATCTGTAGATACCTTAAACAAGACAAGGCCTTGTGATGTAAATTTCATGAGGTCTCTTCAAGAGCTTCTATAATTATGTCTTAATTGAATCATAATATGCCTAAGGACTGCTTTAAACTTTGAGATAAATTAGACCATGCAAAATCTGTTCTTCCAATCCATTTTTTCCACTTTGGCTGCTATTTTGATGTAAGTTTCAGAGGATCCATAAAGATGGATTAACCACTCATCTGTTTGAAGCCCTGCTATTTCCTTTAAATTGACAATTTCATCTCCTATATACAATTTGAGTAATATTTTCTGTTCCAATGATTTAATTATAATCTTTATAATTGATAATAGAGATATTACCATCATTAGTAATATTCTTTCTTTTATTCCAATTAAAAATTTGAGAAAACAAAGAATCATGTTGAAGGAGGGGGAAAGGATTGAATTATCCACAATTATGGTTCCATACAATATAAGAATATCCTGATTTTCACCAGTTGGTGATTTAAATGGTACTGAAATATGTCATTCAAGTTGACTTTGACAACTGTGTACCATTGGTTTAAAAATGAAGACATACTCAGGATAATAATATAAATGGTCACTTTACAGAGCCAAGCATGTTCACAGTATTTTGACTTACAGCAACAGTTCATAATATTTTGATGTCTCCTTTTACTGTAGTCTTAATGTACACACTTCCCCTAAAAATCCAAAACCAAAATGAACACTAATGAAAACAGTACAATAAAACTTTGGAAAAGAAGAATTATTTAGTAATGTACAACTAAAAGGTCCTTCACATCCCTGGACTGGGACTGCAACTGCCCAAGGAAGATATACCACACAATGTGGGAAAATCTAACTTCCATGGGCACTGAAAAGTAAAGTATTCTAGGAGTTGAGCTTAACTCATGAAAAGTTCATCAATGCAATTTTCTTTTCAGTAATATAGTAATGGTTTATTGGTGCCTTTGGGGGGGGATTTTTAAAAATTCTATTTTGAGTAATTTCCTATTCATATATTAAGTAGACTACATTCTGAGATAAAACAAAATCAGTTAGATGTTCCCAAATGAGATGAGATAATGTCACACTCTACTGCAATTTCCTGAGAAACATTCACAACACAAAATTAATTTGTCCACCACATCTATTGAATGTTGGTTTAAAAATTTGATTTTGGGAAAAACTCATCAGTTGGTTTCTTTAATTTATTATGGTCATAGACTGTAGATGGAGATTTCAGATAGTGTTGTTGCATATCAGCTATAAATGACTGAACATCATTTTGTGTTAATATAGATTTATGTGTTTTGGTATAATTTCATCAAAATTATAATTATTTAGAAAAAAATATCATTAAAGATATTTTACATACACAGATCTAATATTGGCTCAGTCCTTTTTTTGGGTGATCCACTGCACCTTTAACCCAAAGTAAAAGAGCTTGAAAGTTGTTCTTCTAAAAAAAAAAAACAAGAAACAATACATACATTAATTATGCAAAAAAAGATCTCTGACAGCCTTTTCTGATTAAGTAATACCCAGAAGATAATTTTATGCATTCCATTCACCAGAAGTTACTTACATAGTAAGATGAAGGCTTGGGAAAATCAAAAGATTTTTGTAACATACCAAGGGAGTTATAAGAACTAATATGCTAGGATAAATGTTATTCTATTCATTTATATTAATCTATATGCAAATGGTTACATGAAGAATAATTTTGATATATGTAATCTTACATATTACATACATTATTACATATTACATTATAAGTAATGTAATACAGCCTCTGGAGAATAGGCCAATTCACAAATAGCATATAGATAAGCAAAATTCAAATAATATGTCATAATTCTTCATATAAAATCTTGACTGAAGTCATTGTCCAACAATTTAATCACTGTAAATCATGGCTTTCAGTGATTCTAGGGACATTTAAATGATAAAAAATCTCAATAAAACAATAGTACCAATTCAAGTAATAGATAGAATAGCTACAGACAACACTATGCTCATTAAATTAAGAGACAATTTTGAATAATTGATAATCCATTACATTTTAATAGCCAACCACCATTTGAACATTTAAGAATCATGAAAACAGTAACAATATTCAAATCTAATGATTGGTATTTAGGGCAGCTTTTTGCAAGCAAAGAAGCTTTTTGTATTTTTGTACAGGTAATCCTTGACTTAGAACAGTTCATTTAGTGACCATTCAAAGTTACAATTGCACTGAAAAAAGTGACTCATACCAGTTTTTCACATTTATGACTGTTGCAGCATCCCCATGGTCATGAGAGGCTGGGTGAGGTGAAGCACCCCTCGACGTGAGTGACATTGAGTTGGTCATGGCCTCCCAGTCATATAACCACCCAGCCATTTGTATCCAGGTGGTCATTGGGGCAGAGAACCAGTTGTTAAATTATTTGAACCCACCACTGCATATGTACATATGTGTGTACTTACATATGTATGTATGTACATGTGTGTGTGTAGCACTACCCCCAAAAGGGCCGCTGGAGTCCGGGTGCTCCTGGCCCTCTGGTATGGCTGCAAGTCCACATTGGTCCCTTGTTCAGGCACCTCTACTGCTCTGGGTCATGTAGTATCATGGTGGTCAGTCTTTTCCTAGTTGGCAGATCACGAGTTGTTCATGTGGCTGGTTGGTCCTCTCTCTCTCTCTCTCTCTCTCTCTCTCTCTCTCTCTCTCTCTCTCTGTGTCTGTGTGTCTGTGTATGTCTCTGTCTCTCACTCTCTTGAATTACCCGCTGGGCTCTTCTTCCACCATCTCTGCTTCTTTGTGGATTCCTCTGCTTGCCCCACAGAAGCCTTTCCTATCCTATCTCCTTCTGTCTCTCAGGTTTGCCCTACAGAAGCCTCTCCTATCCTCCTTATTGTCTTCACACCCTCTCCCTTTCCCCAGACCTCCTTCTCCATTTCTCCCTTAAGCTATTTTCCTATCTCTCAGGCCTGCTTTTCCCCAGGCATTGCTTCCTATCTTTAGGCTTTAGGCGTTCCCCCCAGAAAAATCCCTTCCTCCTCCTCTCACATTCCCTCTGTCTCCTCCTCTTCTTGCCAAAACCCCCTCCTTTTATTCTCTTCTCCTCACCCCACTACACACACACACATACAAATTACACATCACAATTTATTTTCATTGTTAGCACAGAAAAAAGCAGGATAGTTTATTTTTTAAATTCCGCAATATTTTTGCCACCTACTGATTTATAGTTCACAGAATATGGCAACAAGCAACTTTAACAGTTACATGGATACTCATTATTGGCATATTTAAATCTCTAAGGGGCTTTTCAGCTAAACACTGATACACCAGAAAGGATTGACTGGTTGAAAAGGCTACATATAAGTCTTTGTTGAAATTGCATAAAACATCTTAGTTCCTTTCACTAATGATCATAGTATATTAAGAGATAATTCTTTTTTTTTTTCAGATAATTCACATTTTCAAAGCATTCGTTTCTTTAGGCATACATATAAACAATTTTAAGAATATATTGGAAATGTTCTGTTTTGGTTCTGCTTTTATAGTTTTTAATGCTTTTTGAACATAATTATTTTATAATGGTTTTAGATAACTGTTTTGTACTGCTTTACTGGATTGCTATATATTGCTCAGACTCCTTTTCCATGAGATGGGTAGCCATATAAAATTGATAAACAAACAAACAACTAAATAAAAATTAGGGACTAATTTTAAACAGCAACCATTTGTATTAAAGGAGACACTACATAATAAGTAATGTGGATGAATTTCACAGCTAGCGTAAAAATACTTATAAGCTTTCTTCTTGTTATTATTTTTTTAAATATCCATCTTTTTAAAAAAATGTTTCTTTCTAACATCAAAATACCAGTGCATGCATGTAATTGTATTATTTTCACAGAAAATCACTTTCTTTTCATTTGCTTTAATTTACAACAATTGTAGCTTCTTTGAATACTGCTCAGAAACTGAACATGAAATACATTCATTTAAGAAAAAGAATATCTTAAGAGCTGAATACTTGTATAGGGAATAGGAGCACTGCCATAAAATATTTCTACAAATAATATCATTCAGTGTAGGAATTCACTAAAGAACTGTTGGGTTACCATCTACTAAAAGACCACTCATTTAAGATCAGCGACAATCAGTTTACCAAAAGTTAAAGAGTAAACATATTTCTGCTATGTATCACCAAATAGGGACCAATTTCAAATACATTGTTAACAGATTTTCAAGTAGAATCTATTTAACCTTCTAGATGGAGAAGAATGTCTATAAGATCTGGCTTCACAATGTAATGCCAATATGCATGTGTTTAGGGATGAACATTAAAAGTGTGTATTCTTCAAAACTGATTTTCCCAATGGACTTTGTTTAGGGCAAGCTGGCAAGAGGCACTGGAAATTATGATCACATCACTGCAGCTGACTGTAGCAGTGTTGCAGTATTGTAGTATACATTCAGCTGCACTGCAGCAGCCACAACTTTGCCAATATAACTGGTCTAAGATCCTTGAAAATTCAATCCCATAGAAATAATGGATCCCAGATTTTGGACACATTCCTTAAGTTTGCCTGTTTGAGATGCCTTAATTCAAAAATTGTTGCCACATGATTCATTGCTTCACTATATTGAAGATTACAAATAGGCAAACAGACAGGAGAATTATAGTGGTATGTATATGTATATATGTATATGTATATACATGTATACGTATATACAGTATATATACTGTATATGTATATACAGTATATATATATATATATATATGTATGTATGTATGTATGTATGTATGTATGTATATGTATATGTATATATGTATATATGTATATGTATATGAAATATTAAATTGTAGCTTGATACAGATACTTTATAATTACTTTAATAACCAAATCTAAATTCATTTTATTTTTGCTAGATTGGGAGATCAACAGAAAGTCCCATAGATTTTGTAGTGACAGATACTGTTCCTGGAAGCCAGAGCAATTCAGAGACACAGTCTGTCCAAAGCACCATTTCAAGGTTTGCCTGCAGGATAATATGTGAACGAAATCCACCTTTCACAGCAAGAATATATGCTGCCGGCTTTGACTCCTCCAAAAATATCTTCTTAGGGGTAAGGAACTTGTCTCCCTCTATTGCTCAAGGCAAATGTAACATTTCCGTTTGCTTTCCAAACTTCAAATATCAATAACTACAAAGCAGTTTTTTAAAGTCATCTGTTATCTTCCTCTAGGAAAAAGCTGCCAAGTGGAAAACACCCGATGGACAAATGGACGGATTAACCACAAACGGAGTCCTTGTTATGCATCCACGGAATGGGTTCACTGAAGACTCAAAGCCAGGGGTGTGGAGAGAGATATCTGTATGTGGGAATGTGTTCAGTCTTCGTGAAACAAGATCTGCTCAGCAGAGAGGCAAAATGGTAAGTGTGAGAAGGACAAAGGTTCTCAAACAGGCCTTCGTGACACCCTGGGAGATTGTGAACAAATTGGTGAAGCAGGGGAGACTTTCAACCTGACCACACAAAGCTAGATTATTTTTAAGTACTTGGTTCCAGATGTGATGAGAAGCCTCCTTCTTTATTGGTTCAGTGCAGGAGTTGCAAGGTACACTGAAGGGAGTGGTTAGCTAGTTTGGGAAGGGTTGCTTTGCCTTTTCTGTTGGGTCAGTGACATTTGCACTTATGGCTGCTTCTGAATCAAGCATAATTTAAAATTTTATTTCATTTTTTAGCATGCTTTCATTTTACCACAATCTCTATTTTTAGGCAGCACCATCTTCCCACAAACTAAATTATTGGTCATGGGAGTTTCTACTCCTCCTTGTGATGCTCCCTATGGCAGACTAGCTTTGCATGCATTGAACCTGAGCCTTGTATTAATTGGCACCATTATGCCTTGATAGGCCATGTGGTCTTATTTTAACAGTGATGTGGAGCCCTGGGAGAATGATGGCTTAAATATGAAAAACTGGATTGCTGGCAGCTGTCCCGTTTTGTCTGTTCAAGCCAGCAATAGGACTGAGTTCTTACAAGGCTCCACTTTTCATGCCTAAGGAGGAATGACTTACTTATCAATGTTATATGCAGCTGTAATTACCTACCTACTGTAGAATTCTGACAAATAAGGAATGGGATAAGGAACCCATTGCGAACTAAACTGACAGCTGGAGAATTCACTACTGTGAAATGAAGCTTATTAATTACATTCATGGAGGGTCACTCCTGCAATTATTCGCTTATTTTCTTAAGTACAGACCTCTCTGCAGGGAAGTTTTTAGCAGTTTCACTGGTTTCAGTGCCATTACCTGGTTTTTCAACTATTAGACATGATAGACATCCACTATTCATTTCTTATGTAAAAGGCATATAAGAACCAAATAACTGGATTTTTGAAATAAAATTTAGAACTCCGCATATTTCATGAATTCTGTATTAATCTTCCAGGTTGAAAATGAAACCAACCAACTCCAAGATGGTTCACTGATTGATCTCTGTGGAGCCACACTTTTGTGGCGTACAGCAGAATGACTTTCACGCACTCCAACAGTGAAGCACCTGGAAGCGCTCAGGCAGGAAATCAATGCAGCCCGGCCTCAATGCCCTGTGGGCTTTAACACATTAGCCTTTCCCAGCATGAAGAGGAAAGATGTTGTCGATGAAAAGCAACCCTGGGTTTATCTGAACTGTGGCCATGTGCATGGATACCATAACTGGGGGAATAAAGAAGAGAGAGATGGCAAGGATCGGGAATGTCCAATGTGCCGGTCTGTTGGTCCATATGTGCCTCTCTGGCTTGGGTGTGAAGCTGGATTTTATGTGGATGCAGGGCCTCCAACTCATGCATTCAGCCCATGTGGACATGTGTGCTCAGAAAAGACAACGGCCTACTGGTCTCAAATCCCTCTTCCTCATGGTACCCACACTTTTCATGCAGCATGTCCATTCTGTGCACATCAGCTTTCTGGTGAACAAGGCTACATAAGACTTATTTTCCAGGGACCTCTTGATTAATGTACACGTGTTATTCAAGGACTACATCTAAATGCATAAGCTAAGGAATTCCAATTTCAAATGAACTGTTGTCTTAAAATCAACTATATTTCTTCTCTGGGCTTTGACAGTTTACTTTGAGATGAAGAATACTTTTATTAATATTATTGTCATTATTTCAGTGGTTAAGTTCCTCTGTAGATAATGAAAGTTGCTATGTATGTAGAAAAGACTGGTGATGGGTAAGTAGGATAGATGGAAGGTAGTTCCAGGCTCATCTTTTTTTTTTTTTTTTTTGAGATGGAATTGATAAAATTATTTGCCTTCATTGTAATGTTTTGAATAACATGCCTTTAATATCTAAAATATTTTTTTTTTTTTTTTGTAAGTACATATCTGAGGGTAAAAGTGATCAGATCAGAAGGACATATGTTTACAGCTTGGATGCAAACATGTAAAATAGAGCAATCTGTATATTAACTCCTTTTTCTATTTATCTTTACTATGAGTAATTATCCTAGATGATTTGGATAGAGTAGCAAGATAGTGTTGTTACATCCATTGATGGGATGTGTAGATTAGTTCTTGATGAGAAAAGTTAGAAGGGGAAATGGTAAAGGAGCTTTATTTTGTAAAAGTCTAGAACACTATTGAGTTGATGACTAAGCAGGATGTTATAGAACCCAATCAAAGCATATTGCTTTTATATGCTTTTTAAAAATCCTTAATCATACATCAGATAATACAGATAAACACTTTGGTGTTTCTTTTTCTCTGTCTGATGGAAATGTAACACCTGGTCATATAATATTTACCTGATACTTGGAATATGCAATTTACCCTCAATGAAGTTATTTTCTTCCTCTGTGTTAAATATTCTGTGTTTGTTTTGCTTTTAGTTTTTGTTTTGCCTTTTTTCAACTCAGAAGGGTTTATGTTTATTTAAATAATAAAAAAAAATAACCAAGGCACCTGAGGTTGTTTTTTTTCCTGCAACATTACAGAAAGGGATATGTATAGTCTGCTTCTGTACATTATTATTGTCAGCTGGCCAATGATGATATACTGCAAACTTCCTAAAGTCTTGGGATTAAAATGATAATAAAATATAAATTTATATAAAAGTTAGGTACAGATTAGGGTAGCCTTAACAATCAAAAATATATGATTTCATTGCAATCATTATTGAATTTGATGTCTTTATATACATTGGCAGCTCTGAGGGACTTCTAGCATTATTCATTGAACAAAAAAAATAGACACTGGGATGAAAACAGCCTTTATTTTCTTCCAAATGTTGCAGTGAAATATACAGAAATACAGTGATATGTCCTCATTGCTGATTCCCCTCCTGTCTCCCCATGCAATCTGTGCTGAAAGCAGGTTGAGAAAAATTAAGTGTACAGGTGTAACAAAGTTCTCTGATGCCCTCCAGATACATTGCTGACCATCTGTATCCAGCTTAACAACTGAGGGACTCTTACAGTGAAACACATTGGCAAAGCAAGGTTAAGAGAAAAATTTGCACATTAGCACAATTGAACACAAACTGATTCAGAAGCAAGTTGTATTCTGTTTAGTGGGTCTGACTCCAGGTGAGGAAGTGAAATTTTAAAAAAGAAGATACATTGTTTTTGACATTTTCTGTCACAGGTTATAATGCAGGCAAGAT
>JANHFJ010008591.1:25315-37256 GCA_032468195.1 Cerberus rynchops
CAACATTTGAAAAAGTAAAAAGGTCAATGTCATTGCTGACATCCTGGAGATTATTGAAAATCCCCAGTGTTAGACATATATTCTATATGAACATGTTTAACAATAAAGTCAAGGAAAGCATAGGAAGCAATAAGAATGCAATAAGGCGCATAAGAATATGAAAAGCTGGCCCAAACCAGGACAAGAAAGGAAACCAATCCTGCAATCAAATATATTTCTTTTTTTGTACATCACTCCAATAATTTAAACCAACTATTTTTTTAAAAAAAGTTACAACAAAAGTAGCGAACTAATTAACGGTATCCTGACTATCATGACAACACATGTAAGGAAAGGATACTGCAGAACAGTATAATTTTGTCTCTGTGTGTGGTCTTTAGCAAAGAAACCACAGGGAAAATACCTTCACTGGAATTGAATTTCAGGACAAAAAAATCTTTAAAAATGAAGGTTCCCAACTACTGTTTTGCAGTCCCTGGACGCCCATTTGATTCCACCTACCAAAATTCAGCAGTGTGGTTTTCCAATAGAAATCAGTGTAATGTTTATAAACTACTATTTCCGTGCTGAATTTTTCTAAGTACTTCAATGAAAAAAATGTTCTGTTTATAATTATTTTTCTTCCAGTTGCCCTGAATTATTTGGTTTCTTTTCTCCTTACTCTTCCTAGTTAATATTAAGGCTCTACTTATTGGTGACTTTGACCAGATAGAAAAAAAATAATATACTACAGAAAACACTACAGAAAATTGAACCTGTTCTAAGTCTTTGGAATATAAAATCATCATCATCATCATCTACTTGGTTTGAATAATATCTACCAAAAAATCCTTAACTTTTATGTGAAATTGCTGTGTTCAACAACAGCAAAAATAAATTAGTCTAAATTCTGTTTTTTGAACTACAGAAGAGTTTTATTATTTATTATTTTGATGTTCAGTGGGTACTTATGCCTGAGCATTTCTAGTCTTGATTGCAATACAAACCAGTCAAGTATTTAATGTATGTAGAATGTATTCCCTTCTTATAACTGATAATTAAGGGAAAGGAGATGTGCCATGTGTTTTAAAATACAGTATTGGACTGCCATCTGCTGACTTATATGAAGGTTGCTAGAGACCATATATTTTGTCTTTCAACCATTTATGTTGAATACGGAGCTCTGACACAGCTATTCTTCATTAGAATATAAAAATGATATGTGCAAGAGGTTGACACACATTATGAACCAGTTTTGGTTTTGATTTGGTAACCCTTGAGAGTTCTGTATAATTCCTGCCATTGAAATCAAACTGTAATTTTACATAATTTTGACAAAGGAAACCCAAATTAGAGTGAAAAAGTTTCATTCATTTATGATCGAAATAGCCTACCTACATGTTAAAAAGTCTGACATGATGTCATCTAGGTTATTATGGGTGTGGCTGAAAGTATAAAATCCTTAAGTTGGTGATAGTTGCAGGTTGTGCTCTAGCAAATGGTAAGACTGGAAGAACCAGTGATGACTTCTGAGGAAAATGATGATTACGTAATCCAGTGGGAAAATATTATATTGCAAGTGGACACAAATGAATGGCAGGCTAGGAACAAGATGAGGCAGTGCAGTAAATGTAATCAGGCATTTTTGAGACCCCAAAATTAAGAGAATGATGACTTGATGTAGAGATCTAGGTGACATAAACAAAAGCATACTTTAAGCCTGGCAATATTGAAAGTGTAAAAAAAGAAGCTTAGATTGACTCCTGCCTAATTTATTATAGTATAAGGTGAAGGGAGAGGACAATTCAGAATGCTTTCACGTTTCTGTTTACTATAGTCTACATCAACAAGGTGTGATTCAAGTCAGATTTCTTGACCAGGACTATCTAATAAGTTAGTATCAAGCAAGAGGAGTTATACTAAATGGGATATAGGATAAAAGGTGCTTAGTGGAATGAGGAAATAAAATAGGATGTGGACAACAAAAAAAAAGCACATCACAGAATGCTATCACAATGATAAATAAAGCTATATTGTGTAAAATATTTGGAGAAAAAGGTTATTGCAAAGAAAGATAAATGAGCCTCCTACAGACAGAATGGAATTAAAAATAAAAGTGATAATATACTTTTCAATGATATTTATGTAATAATAATAAGATGCCAAAGAAAGGACCGAATAAAGGAATTGAAATTAATCAAAATGAATGTTAGAAATTCAGTGTCCAAGAAAAAAATGGATGTCAAAGGAAGTAGTAAATGCTATGAAAATGTTTTTTAAAATATTAAGGAAGTCCTTTTGGAGTGACTGTGTGATATTTAACATATCTATATGTGTACTGATTGGAGAATATTGTTATTGTTCCCTTATGCAAAAGAAAAGGAAACAAGCCTGAATACAAAAGCTACAGAATTAAGTATGATTGTGTAGCTAATTGGCAGAAACATGACCTAAGAGATACAAGAGATATGACACATGAACAATATTTGTGAAATGCGGCATGTAGATTAGATTTTGAGCTTTTATCTTTCATTGAGAAAACTATGAAGGGAAGAAAGAATGTTTTACATTTGTTGATTCAGAAGATGCACATGATCAAGTGAACAGGTTGAATTATGAAATCCTTTTACAAAATATGGAGTTGAAATTTGGTTGCTAAATCTGGTAAGAGTATATGATTAAAGCATGCATGAGAATAAGTGGAATACTTAGCAAATTGTTTAACAATGAGACAGAAGTAAAAAAAAAAGTATGATGTCCTCTTGGTTGCATAAGATATTTATGGATAAATGTGTAGAGAACATTTGTGATGATAATAGAAGCATATTGCTTGGGAGACTGAATGAATGCCTACATTTGTATGCGGATGATGCCATGTTGTTGGCTAAGAACCCAAATGATTTACAGGGAACATTTGAAAGACTATAAGATGTAATTGAAAATTAGGGAAATGAATCTATTGAATACCAAGATAGCTGTATTAAACAGAGAAAATTGAATGAATAATTACAATGTAGATAGATGGTTAAAAAAGAGAGCAAGTAAATTGATGTGTGCATCCTGGCAGAATGTTCCCTAAAGATGGGAACATTCTGCCAGGATGCACACATCAATGTGGGAATTAAACTAAAGATGGGGAATTAAATGGATATTTTTTAAGATGTGCAAATAATGGTGGAAAGACAGGGTGGTATGTAGTATCTTGCAAGGAAGGATTTAAAAAACAAAACAAAAATAGATTTGTGTATAAAAGCATGCTTCAGCTCACTTTGTTTTATGAAAGTGATACGTAGGTACATCTGAGAAACTTAAACATAAGTTGAATGCTACAGGAATGGATTACTTGAAAATTGTGGGTATGAAATGAAAAACTATAACTTTTTAACATTTTGTTTCATCCTATATGGTCATTTCATCCCAATTAAGGAAAATTTCATCCCAATTAAGACAGAAAGTTATCAAATACAAGGAGGAGTCAACAAAGATGAGATCAAAGGTCTATCATTGAAACCACCTGTCCCCAAAGACTCACCAATAGGAAAATGATTTGTATGTGCTTTCCCAGCATGCTTGGAAAGAATAAACAGCCAAGAGAATTCAGTCAGGGATTGTGGTAAGAAGGATAGAACAAAAGGCCATCAACATGGCTAAAGCAGAAGGAAAGTGATTTCTTAAACTGGCTCCATTTTCATCTAGTTTACACAAGGAATTCAAACAGCTTAAGGGTGCAATGCACAGAAATCGATAGTGAATGATCTTGGAGTAAACTAATTTTAGCTATGTTTTCTTCATTTCATGCCTTTAATATCTTTGGCTTATTATTTCTTACTAATTTTCTGAACTCCACATAGTTTTGATTACACTGAAAGGAAATAGTTTAACTGAATTTAAATCATAATTAAAATCATATTATTGATTTATGAATACCACTGATAATATTTTTCCCTGTCAGAGTTAAGCAATCAAAAATCCCGTATTGCATGTCCAGAAAACATAACAAAATTTGACAATCCCCCCTCCAAAGATCCAGTGGTTCAGCATTATTTAGTCTTAGTAAATTCTTGATCAAAAACAACACTCCCTGATACAGCAGTTACATTACTGCTGCATCACAGCAGTTCCTAATAAATGCAAAAAATAAAATAAGAGTAGTCACCTACCCCTCACAAGAGTACCTAACTTGAAGGTAATCCTCCTTTATTTATAACTTGGCTCAATATATATTTGGTTGAAAGTAAACCTAATGTATTTCACTGAAATTTAACTTCTTTCACATATGCAGCATTGCATCCTTGAGTAACAGATAATAATATACATATTTCTAGTAATCTTTGATTATACCTCTAATATACTGACTTTCAAATTGCAACATAAAATCTGATTTAAAGTTCAACCAGGGAAATATCCATTTTTAATTACCCATTTTTGCAAGCCAATATTCTAATTTCTACTCCACAGTACTGTTGATTAGATCTTGATGCATTTTTGTTGCTATCTGGTTAATCAAAGAATTTGTTTGCAGCATGCCAGATGGTAATTGAGAGCATAACCAATGTAGTCAATCTAAGCACATTCAGTAACAATTCATAACATTAACCAATATTTCATAATCAGTGGAAGATGGATGCAAGACTAAGCACGTGAAAAGATTTGGTATTTACTTTGTTAGAAAAATATGAATGTATGTATTTTACTGCACAGTTTATTATTTGCCCATATGTAATATTTGTGAGTTATCATTTCAGAATTCTAATTCAAGCAACCTTAGAACAATTTAATATTGTTTGCTTATCTTTAAAACAGTGCTTTCCCAATCAAATACTTTGGTAATTTGCAAGTTACATAAAAAGTAGTTATTTATTATGTTTTCATTAAAGTATTTTAATTCATCTGAAATTATTTGCAGTTATGTCCAAGGAGAAATGGAGTCTTACTATACTTTGAGAGCACTTCTGTAGAGCTGATAAACAAGGAAGGGTGAATTAAAAGGAGGAAGCAGAATGGGGAGTAGAAATACCCCACAAACAAGATTAATTGATCTGAACAGAATTCTTGCTTGTCAAGTCACAAAAGGTGATCACATGACTCTGGGATACTGCAATTGTCATACAGTGCATTCAGAAAGTATTCAGACCCCCTTCACTTTTGTCAATTTTGTTCTGCTGCAGCCTGATTCTACAGTTGTTGAAATTCATCTTTTCTCATTAATCTACACTCAGTACCCCATAATGGCAAAATGAAAACAGAATTTTGGAAATGTCTGTAAATTTATTTTTTAAAAATCTGAAGTATCACATTGGCATAAATATTCAGACTCTTTGCAACAACACTTGAAACTTCGCTCAGGTGCCTGTTTCTCTTAATCATTGCGGATATGTTTCTACACCTTGAGTGGAGTCAACCTGTGGTAAATTAAATTGATTAGACATGATTTGGAAAGGCACACACCTCTATACAAAGTCTCACAGCTGACAATGCATGTTGTAGCAGAGCAAAAGCCATGTGGTCAAAGGAACTGCCGGCAGAGCTGAGACAGGATTATTGCAAGGCACAGATCTGGGGAAGGCTACAATAAAATTTCTGCTGCAATGAAAGTTCCCAAGAGCACAGTGGAAGACATTTGGCACAACTAGGACTCTTCCAAGAGCTGATTGCCCAGTCAAAATGAGCAATTGGGAGAAGGGCCTTAGTAAAAGAGGAGACCAAGAACCTGACAATCACGCTGCCTGAGCTCAAAAGATCCTGTGTGGAGATGGGAAAGAGTTCCAGAAGGCCAACCATCACTGTAGCCCTCCACTGAGCTGAGCTTTAGGGCAGATGGCTAGACAGAAACCACTCCTCATTGCAAAACACATGAAAGCCCACTTGGAGTTTGCAATAAAGCACCCGAATGACTCTCAGACTGTGAGGAACACGATTCTCTGATCTGATGAAACCAAGATTGAACTGTTTGGCCTCAAATCTCATCACTTGCCCGATATCAACCCAACAGTGAAGAGTGGTGGTGGCGGCAGCATCATGTTGAGGGGATATTTTTCAGCAGCAGGGACTGGGAGACTGATCAGGATTGAGGAAATGCTTAATGGAGCAAAGTACAGGGATATCCTCAATAAAAACCTGTTCCACAGCACTCAGGACCTCAGACTGGGCTGAAGGTTCACTTTCCAACATGACAACAATCCTAAACACACAGCCAAGATAACACAGGAGTGGATTGCTGACAACTCTGTGAATGTCCTAGAGCAGGCCAGCCAGAGGCTTGACTTGAACCCTATTGAACCTCTCTGAAAATGGGCCTGAAATTGACTATCCTCTGAAGGTCACCATCCAACCTGACCAAGCCTGAGAAGATTTGCAAGGAAGAACGGCAGCAAATCCCCCAATCCAGGTGTGCAGCTTGTGTCATACTCAAAAGGACTTGAGGAGCCTGTAACTGCTGTCAAAGGTACTTCAACGAAGTACTGAATGAAGGGTCTGAATACTTACACCAATGTAATATTTGTTTTTTTTTTCTTTTTAATAAACGTAGAGATATTTCTAAAATCCTGGTTTCAGTTTGTCATTATGGGGTACTGAGTGTAGATTAATGAGAAAAAAATGAATTTCAACAACTGTAGAATTGGGCTGCAGAGCGAACACGACTGACAAAAGGGGGGGTCTGAATATTTTCTGAATGCACTGTAAATATCCGTTCAAATTTTGATCATATGACCATGGGGACGGTCATAAGTGTGAAAAACGGTCATGTCATCTTTTCCAGTGCTGCTGTAACTTCAAATGGCAGCTAAAGAAATAATTGTTAAGTCCTGGATTACCTGTACTGTTGCCTTTGAAAGCTAGTTAGTCCACAGGGCAGCCCCTGGTTACATTACAGCTGGGCACAGGGAGCATGTTTATTGCCAATAGAAATCAGTATGTTTTGGGCCCAATTCAAAGTGGGAAACTAGGAGGTTAGAAAAATCTGCGATTTGGATAGAAAGTCTTCCCCTCGCAAACCGAAGTCGACTGAGGTGGCTCCAAGAGGTTGGGCCATCGGGGGTCTTTCCCTAGAGAAAACAAGGCTCTTCCACTTAAGGGAGGTAGGGAGGACATGATTTCCTCAGGCCGAACCCCGAAGTAGCTGCGCCGAGCGAATTCAAGCAAAATCAGGCTAAACGGCGGCGGCCTCATTTCTAGCTCAGGGAGAAAAGAGCCTCGGATGAAGCAGGAAGGGCAGCGCGGCTGGGGCCGGCCTTGGAGAGCTTCCCATCTCTGACCGCCACCTTCGCCTCCTCCGTAGCTACGAAGGATCCCCACTAAACAAGGGGGGGGAAGGAAAAGGGCGCGGAGCCGCAGCCACAGCTCGGCGGCGGCACGAGAGAGCCGCACGGCTCCTCCTCCTTCTCCCAGTCACGTCTGCGACGAGAGGCGGCGCTTGCCTGCTGCCGGTGAAGTCGCTGCGCTGCCGCCGGCCGAGTGGCTCGGCCCAGAGTCGCCCATGGTCGCTACGTGTCGCTTTGGAGGCGCCGGGAATGCGCTAGGCCGCGTCGCCACCTCGGCCTTTTCCGCCGCTCCGACCGCGACAGCTGCAACCCCCGCGCGTTGCTGCGGGGCGGAAACCCCGCCGGTCCCCTGGGGAATTCCAGGCCGAGGAGGGCGAAAAGCGCCGGCGGCTGCTACTTCTCCGTGCTGATCCCCTTTCCACTCTGCTAATACCGGGGCGAGGCGGGAGAAGGAGCGCAGCAAAACCCCGCTAAGGTAGGCCGGGTTCGGACGTCCCCCTTACAGGCAGAGGGTGGTAAATTGCAGTCTTCTCCCCCCCCAACACACACACACACACACACACACACACACACACACACACACATCGCTTTTCCCGCATTTCCTCGGTGCGATGTGCGGAGGACAAGAAGGCTTTCCTTCCCAGGTATCAGGCTGAGTCTACTGGAGCCCTTCCGACCTTTGGAGAAACAGATTTAATAACCCTCTCTTCCCACCGCCCACCCCCAAAATGCTCTGTGCGCCCACAAGATAACCCGTCACCTCTCATTGAGTTTTTTCAGTTAAGTCTCTTCTCAAGTCCTAGCGGCGAGGTGGCGGGGGAAGCATTGGGCATCTTTTTCTGTCTCCACCTCTTAATCCCACCAAGGTTAGGATCCCAACCTGCCCCGGGTTATCTTCCCCCCATCTTTTTTCAAGTGAAGGCTAGGTCCTGGCAATTTCAGGAAAATAACACATTTTCAGTTGAAGAGAATGTTGTAGAGAATGGGGTCTTCTCTTTAGAATATGACAAAAGCTCATTAGAGAAGACACTTGTAAAAATGCCTCCATGGTAACCCCCTACCACCCAGGGCTACCTATTCAGAATCCCTGCTTAATTCAAGATACGGTACTTATCTCAGGATTACTTAATCTTCATGTTCTAAAAATGTTTTCCTTTGGGATGTGAACCTTGTGGCATATTTAAAGGAGATGTGTGTTTCATAAAATTAATAAACACCATTGAGGACACAAGCATTTGCCTTAACTATAGTCCACTGAGTTGGGTATATGAATTGTTATTCTACATTGGCAAGAATGTGAAGGGTGTCCTTTACTGTAGGGAGTGTGGTTGGAAGAAAAAGAAATGCAAAATAGAAAGACCGATGATTATATTGGTTTAAATAGGTGGGAATTAATTACAGTTATATTACATATATGACTAATTCACAAAATAATACTGATAGATGTATTGACTTTCATAAATTTGATTAACTTTTTAAAAAGCTTTTAGTGTTACTTCTGAATCAGTGGCAAAATTAAGTCACACTGAGTGACATTATATGCAGAATTTTTCCTAGTTGTCAAATAGCATCACAGGTCTTTTCTCATAGCTTTATTTTCTGACATATGTCAAAGTCATGGGGGTTGGAATGGTAATATTTGTAGATTGTCTTGAAAAGGAAAACAGCATTCTTTAGTAATATGCTAGATGTAACCATACATATGTTCCTGCATTGTGCTTTAAATGCAAGTTATGTGAGGTGCTCATTCATCCCGCTTACAAGAAGTACGGTAAAAACTGCCATGGAAAAATCATTTAAATTAAAATGATTTATTTTCAGGATTTTTCAGTACTAAATACTTTGGGTTCCTTATTTGAAAAACTTTGCAAGGGAAATATTTAACAGGTTTTCAATATATAATTTATTTTGCTCCTTTGCTTTTTGTTTTACTTTCTGTGTAAGGTTAATATATTAAATGTTCTTGCTAGTTTTTTGTAAAATGCTGTCTTTTCAATGGCGGTAGCAAACGTCTTCCTTTATTACTTTAGATACTTTTAAAAAAATATTAAATGCTTGCATACATAATGATATTTATCACGTATACATGGTTTTACAATAAAACTATTAATTATATTTTAAGAAGCAGTGAGATATCTATAGATACACTGGAGCTACATACATTGCACAGACCTTGAAGTAACTATCCTGCTTTATCAAAGAGAAGTTTAGTTTAAAAAGTTACAAGAAGCTATATTATATGCAGTCTTTTAACTTATACTTTTGCTTTTTAAATTAATATTTTAAATTTGGAATTAATAATTTGATACTTTTTCTATCTATGCTTTTTTTGTTTAGAACTTGAAAAATCATCATGAATGTTATAGTCTCATGATTTTTTAACAAATGAAACTAGAAGAGATATGAGGTCTGCCTTACTGGAATCTTCTTGGAATACTGTTGTTAAGGTATGCAAATTAAGTGGTTTTGTTTGTCAAATACTTGCAGATTGCGGTCAGTATTTTCTCACAGCCAGTAGATATTAATAACATCCTGATGCTAAAAGTATATTTAAAATAAAATGTACAAACACAAGTATAAATAACTTCCTGACATAATCTTTACTTTTGGTTTCGAGGCTAATTTCCTCTATCATCATAAATGAGCATCTCTTAAAATAGATAGCCATAAATGTTACAAATTTCAAAGTATTCCATATAATTAGATACAAATTTTTAGAGCTAGCCTTTTTTATTATTTTTAGTAAAGTACAAAATATGCTCAAGAGAAACACTGTGACTTAAGCCTAATTGTTATGATAAACATCCAGAAACCAAGTTTTGTTATACTTATTGATTTTTTAATGCAATCATATATCTTAAAATTAGTCCCAGGAATTGTTTAACTGAAAATGAAAACAGTCAGAATTGTTTCTTTATCACATAGAACCATAGGAAAAATACCTAGCATTTAAAATTAATTTAAAGTTAAAGCATTGTAAATTACATAATAAATAGGTATAATCTAAAACAGGGATTCCCAACCTCTGGGCCATGGCCCACTACCAGGCTGTGGCCTATTTGCAACCAGGTGGTGTGAGCAGTGGGCTGGCACACACACACACACCCACACTCACACGCACAACTTGCACAAAAAAAGTTGGGTCCAGCAATTAATGTTAATTAGCATTAATGAAGCTGCAAAAATGACAAGCCTTAATTCAACAGACTTATGTTTAGACCACTACAAGAAAGTGTAGAGCTGTCTATATAGAATATAAAATTAATGTTGTCTTATATTAATCTGTAAAAGAGGCAAACATGCAGTAGACATCTTCAGGGAATTAGTAGTATTTTTCGGTGTAAAAGACACTCAGGAGTATAAGACACACCTAGCTTTTGGGGAGGAGAACAAGAAAAAAAAATCTGTCTCTGCCTCCCAGCAATTTGCCTCCTTGCAGCAAACAACAAACAGCCTGGTCAGCTTCAGCAAAGCCTGATTTAACATGAGCAGCTGATTGGCAGTTGGATCTGCCTCCCAGAATACTGCCAATCAGCTGTTTCAGGCTGCAGGGATTGCTGTGGCCTATCACTACCTCCATGCACCCCATTTTTGGCCTGCTTTGGGGGGGGGCATTTTTCAGCCCAGTTTTTGGCCTGGTTTCAGCCCAAAAAAAGCCATAAAATGGGCCAGCAGGTGGGTGGTGATTCGGCAATATTTGCTGTATAAGATGCACAGACATTTTCACCCACTTTGGGGCGGGGGGGAGTGCATCTTATACACCGAAAAATATGTTAGATAATGAAAGGCAGAGAAAATGAGAGATACAGGTTTATTAGCGTCCGACTGGCTACCCAAAAGTCAAAATAAAATTGCAATACATCTGAGAAATGATCAAGTAAAAACTCTTTAGAAAGAATTAGCACTTTTCATTGTGCATTATACTTTTTGCAAGATCAGAAGGACACTAAAAATGCACTGCAGCAAAAACCTTAGATCTTTCCAAAGTGAAAAAGAGATTTGTAACAGGAAAGAAAGGATTAGTTGCCATTGTCATTTACATACTAGGTTAGGAGGTGCATCATATAGGTACAGGACCAAAAATGGGAGGAAATAGCCAAATATCAAAACTAAACAGTTCAGAATTGAAAAAAATCTTGTTGCCTCAATACAGGTAGTCCTCGACTTACAACCACAATTGAGCCCAGAATTTATGTTGCTAAGTGAGAAATTTGTTAAGTGAGTTTTGCCCCATTTTCTGACTTTTCTTGCCGCATTTGTTAAGTGAACCATTGCCGTTGTTAAATTAGTAACCCGGTTATTAAGTTAATGTTGCTTCCCCATTGATTTCGTTTGCCAGAAGTTTTCAAAAGATGATCACATAACTCAGGGATACTGAAATTGTGATAAATATGAACCAATTGTCAAGCATCTGAATGTAAATCATGTGCTCATGGGGATGCTGAAACTGTGAAACTGAAAACTGTGAAAATGGTTATATGTCACTTTTTTCAATGCCTGTCAGCCTCAAGGTTTTCGTCTATTTCTTTTTTCACTGTTTCGGCTGCCATAGTAATGGGGTGAGGGAGGGATTGGTTCATATTGGGAGGGGAAGACTGCTGGAGTGAGGAGTGAGTAGTGTCGGATATTTACCTTATCTCAAGGTCACTGTTTGAAGAACTAACGGACTTTTATGGCGGCACCTGCAGATGTCCCGTGGT
>JANHFJ010008597.1:20867-36307 GCA_032468195.1 Cerberus rynchops
CAGGATGCTCTCTACAGTGCAGGAATAGAAGTTCCTAAGCACCTTCGGTGAAGGTCTGAAGTCTCTCAAGCATCTGAGGTGGAAGAGACGTTGTTGGGCTTTTTTTACCATGGTGTTGATGTGGCAGGTCCATGACAGGTTATTTGAGATGTGCACACCAAGGTATTTGAAGCAGTCCACTCTCTCTACCGGGCTTCCATTGATGACCAGGGTTTGGTAATTCCTTTCCTGTTTTGCGCTAAAGTCCACTACCGGTTCCTTTGAATCCAACAATTCTGCTATTTGTTATAGTCAAGCACCATTACAAAAAAGACCTGCACACAGGTTTTTGTTCTTAGTTATATCCTAAAGATAGACCTGTTATCTCTTCCCAACCTTACAGCTTTTGACCATTTCATTTGCTGTTCTTTGCTCTGCATTCTCCCTTGACTTGATTTTTTACTATTCCTATGGCAATACTGGGAGTTACAAAAATATCCCACCTGGGCTAAGGCAGGGTATCTAAGAGCATATTTATAGCTCAGCATTGAAGCTGTAGGGTCCTTGGTGCTCTCTGAACTTGGTGGTTTTCTTGCAGGCATTTCATTGCTAAACAAGCTTATTATTTTATACATAGATAAATTTTATCAATCAATCAATATGCATTTAATTAATTTAATATTAAATTATACTTTGCCTGACTTTGGTTTAGTTGGTTGAGGGTTAGTTGATCACTTTCCTCTTTGGCCCTTGCTCAGGTTTTGTTGTTGTTGTCATGACAGTTTTAGTGTAACCTTTAGTTTGCTACATAACCAAGTTGCCATTTTGTGGCCTTCCCAAATGTTACGCATTACTGGAGCTGTAACGGTATGTGGGAATGACTTTGGTAGGCAGGGTGCAAGGATGCTATCTAGGGAGCAGTCAGATTAGAAAATAGCATGGTCCATAGCTGGATAATGAACAGGACAAGAGGCTCAGAACAGGTACTTCCTGTTTTCTTGGATTATAAATGTGACAGTGAGGGAACTGTACTTTTGGACTTGCAAGATTATGTTAATATAACTTTACAATACAGTACAATTAGTTCATTTGGTCATGTTTCCTGTCTGGACCATCTGGTAAGAGTGAAGGTACCTATAGCTGACTGTCAAACATTGAAAACCAAGATGAAATTACCGGTATGTAGATTTATAAATAGACAGAATGGCCTCTGGCATTAATTTGCCTTTGCCACTGATGTTGATAAGATGGAAGGAAACTGCCTTTGAAAGATAGATAAAACACTTACATATAGCTGAGCTATTAACCTCACTTAGAAAGAAACATAACAATCAGTGTACCACCCTTCTCATCAGTTGGCTTTTGACCTGGCCTGCCAGATTGCAATTCAACCGAGACATATCGTCCATTTTTTCCTGAAATGGCAGTGGTCTTTGCCAGTTTTCAGCACGTCCTGATGCAGCAAAGGTGAAACAAGACTATTTTATCATAAAAATATTTATCTATTCTAGGTTTACTCAAGAATTACTCAACTGAAGACATTTCATACAAATCAAATAAAGGATAAAAGTTGGGGAATCTTTGTAAAACCTGAGCACATCTTTTCTTTTCCTTACTAAATTTAGATTTATAAGTTATTTTTTTAACTGAAACCTTCCTATCAAATGCAATATTCTTTTAACATCTTCCCCTCTGAAAATGTGGAAGTAAAATACTTTGTTCTTTTTTTGATTATAGTTTCTGGATCATAGCATTGGTCATTAGAACAAAGGACTAATCCAGTGATATTCATGTTTAAGTAGAAATCAAACCAAACCTAAAATACACCTGCATTGATTAACATTTTTAAATACAAAATATTACACATCATTGCAAAGAATCTCAAAGTATTTCTCAAAATAAATCATGTCAGGGAAGCTTTTTTCATCAGCAAGCACAACAGGATAGCACTTCACTTAGCCAACCTTAGCTAATTTAAATAGTCTTGGTTCACTCTTGGATAAAAGAGAAACTAAAAAAATATCCAGAAGAAAGAAACAACACAACACTTCTATTCTGCTACCAAGAAAACAATGTGGATATATAATTCAAATTCAAATTCAATTTTTATTGGTCACATACACAGTCATACATGGTACAATATGCAGTGAAATGCTTATGCAACTGCCTGCGACCGCGATTGATATAGGGCAGGAGAGTAGTCTAGGCAAGATGGAAGAGTAGGTTAGGAAATAAGTTAGGAATAGTTGGGAAGTTAGGAATGAGGTACAATCATGGTTCCTGTTATAGTCTTGAGTCTTTGTGTGGTTTCTGGTTTAGAGTCCGTATTGCCTGTGAGAAGAAGCTTCTTTTCAGTCTCTCTGTGTTGGCCTTCAGAGAGCGGAAATGCTTTCCTGACTGCATTGTAGCAAACAGTCCATTATTGGGGTGGCTGGGGTCCTTCACTATCTTCTTAGCTTTACTCCAGCAACATTTGTTGTAGATGGAGTGCAGCTCAGGGAGCTTGGTGCAGATGATGTGCTCAGCTGAGCATACCACCCTCTGTAATGCTCGTCTGTTCTGCATGGTGCTATTCTCAAACCAGGTTGTGATATTGCCCATCAGGATGTTCTCTACAGTTCAGGAATAGAAGTTCCTAAGTACCTTCGGTTGAAGTTTGAAGTCTCTCAGGCATCTGAGGTGGTAGAATATGGAACAACTAAATATTCATAATTGGGTGTGCCAAATTGAAATGTTATTTATTTACCTTAAATGGAGAACATATCTCAATAAATGTTAGCTTAGATCAGAAAAAAAACAGAAATTGGTATTCAGTTTTCCAGGAAAAACATCAAAAATTCCAAATATGCTGACAATACTACTTTAATGGTTGGAAATGAAGAAGACCTAAGAGCTTGTTGAAAGCAAATTATTCTGCTACAGTGCTCAATATTAAAACAAAAATATAAGACTATATCAACAGCTAATGCCAATCTAATATAACTAGGGAGTGAATAAATTGAATTAGACTAGATACATTCTTCCTGAGCTCAACAATTCATGGATGGAGAATGTATACATAAAATAAAGCAACATCTAGGTACTTCAGAAAAAAAACAGTGACAAGTCTAGACAAAATGTTGAAGTGCAAAGACATCAGATTAACAATAAGGTATATTTTTGAAACAAATAGTAATATACAGCTGTAAAGCAGAATAAAAAAAACTTTTTTCATTTGTGGTCCAAGATATTCTCAAAAATGTTTGAGAATATCTTGAACTGCAAGAAATAATTCAACAGTAGACTAAATAAAACCTGACTGCTTACTGGAAGCACAAATAATGAAACTAATTTTAGATATTTTAAAGATATTAAAAAATGCAGGATCCTTCACAGAAGACTCTTATGCTTAGAAAAAATAAATAAATAAATAAAGAGGCCTACAGAAGAGGAAGCAGTTAAATTCTAACATCAACAACTCCAGCATGACTTTACAAGAACTCAACCAGTTACTGACAGACAATCCTAAGAGTTGGAAGCAGTTAAACAAGTACAGCTAACGTTTTTGAGGCAGTTTCAACAGACCCTTATTCAAAGTTATACAATGGAGAAAAAGCAATAAATCTGTGTCTTGAAAGCTTCTTGGTCTGGAAAGTTATTGCTTCTTTATCTGTCTTGGCTTTATCAAAATTTAAGGTCATGGAAAAGGTTGTGGACACAGCACTAACAGGGTTATTTATTGTGGATTGATTCTTATCTGTGTCAGGAACAAAGGAATGGAATGAAAGATGAAGGGATTCAAAGAAATTATTGGTTATTGAAGGTAACATTAGATAGAAATTAGCCAATGGGGGAAATGGGAAGAAGAAATTTGATAAATTAATGCTTCATAAAAATATAAATAGGAAGAAAAAAAAAAATTTTAGCAACACATCCGGTTTATAGGCAGTTATGGTTTTTTCTTAGTACACAATATGTTAACATTTAAAAAAAATGCTTCCTGAATAAGAAAAATGTAATGTCATCCCTTTTTCCTTCCATTAAATTATTTTTGCAACATTCATAGTAATTATTAAAATATAAGTTAAATATAAACAGTTTTCAGGATCTCAATGTATATATATATGAATTCTGTACAGAGTAATTATCCATTCAGTAACTCTTATTTCCAAGTATGGATATGTATAGAATCCACAGTTTCAAAATGTAATATAGTTTATTTCATTCTAAATATCATTTCTACCAGTTAGATTTTAAATACACTTTTTTAAAGTATGTCTCTTATCTATTTTTCCCTTAAACTTGTAATAAAAATAATTTATTCTTTTAATATTTCCAGTTATTCATTTGACATTTTTCTTTTTCATTACTATTTTCTGCATTTTAGATTCTATTTAGAAATGCATGTGGATATCAGAATATTTAATATCTGTTCTTCTACCTTCATTTTGGTTATGAATAACATAAAACCTGAAACACGTATTTGACCATTTATTATTTAACTCTTTCATATAATATTTAAATTATATTTCTGTGGAAAGAATTATAAGTATCAGTGACACAACTTCCCAACAAGCCTTTCTTTCAAGTCAAGTTAAAAGGGGAGAAGCATATACTACTTGAAAAATTATGTGTCTACTTTTCATTATCTCAGGATTGAACAAAGATCCAGAAAATCCTCCACTCTAACCTTCCCACATCCTTCTCCTTTCACTGATGCTGAATTTAAGGCAGCAGCCAATCTTTTTAGGTATATCTGCTTCCTTTCTCTTCTATCAATGTCTGTTTTAAATTTCACTTTTCCATTTATTTGTTTGTTTGTCTATATTAAATTATCTCCATATCAAGCAACTCTGGGCTTTTTTCTATGATTGCAAATTGTTGCTCCTCAACAGATCCTTTCTGTTCAAGAATCCTTAATCCTTATCTCTTTCCCAATTTGTTTTGAGTGTGGGGCCATGGCCACTGTTGAAATAAGCATCCATGTGATTAACAAGTCCACATTCAAAACAAGCCCATCAAACATTGTATGTATTGAAAGGATTGCCTGATAAAGCAGAAAGGTGTTGCCAGATTCTAAAAGAACCTTTCTTTTCTACCAGGCATCTGTTTGTTTTGTTTTGTGCGCTTAACAAGCTAAACTTGCAGTTAAAACAACCTTACTGACCAGCTTTTCAGTAGCCATGTCGAGAATCCACCAAAAGGGGAAAATATACCAACAGAAGGCAACATTCAGCATATTAAGGAGGAAATGTGCATACGGTAACTGGTGAAGAATAAAGATAGTCCTCCACTTACGACCACAATTGAACTCAAAATTTCTGTTGCTAGGTGAGACATTTGTTAAGTGTGCTTTGTTCTACTTTCTTGCCACAGTTGTTTGTTTGTTTGTTTATTTATTTATTAAATTTATATACCGCCTCTCTCCTGAGAAGGGACTCGGGGCGGTGTACAACCAACTAAAAACAGAGACAATAAAATAAATATCAATTAAAAACAAATTAAAAGAATTAAATTAGGTGGTTGATTCTATCAAATTAAAAATTATAAAAATTATAAAATTTAAAACCAATTATTACAAACCCCAAATAATTAATGCTAGGCCAGACCGGCCTGTTGGAACAAATATGTCTTTAATGCGCATAGTCATAGTAACACAGTTCAACCAAGGATTAGATTCAACTGAAAGTTAGAAGTCATACTAATGTGTCTATTTTATCATCCCTACACTAAAACATTACTAAATAATCAAATCCCCTTGATGGGCAGGCATTTCTAAGGAAGAAGGCAAATGGTTTCATTTTCACTATTGCTGTCATCCTCTCCTAGCAATGGGTCAACCAGCAGTCAAGGCACTTCCAAAAAGTTATTGTTATGTGCGAAATATTAATAAATGATAATTGATTAAAATATATTAAAATGAGCTGCTCCAGTACCACCACCTGTCTATCTGCTGCTATCTCTCTAGACAATCCTTCTTGATGTTTTTAAATGCTGAGAAAGTTATAAGGAATGTTAAGAAGAGAACAACAAGCTTGGACTCAATTGTGAATGGATTCAATTAAAAAAGTGTTGAAAGATCTTAAGGACTTGCAAACTTTTGATCCAGGAAAAATCTTATCTATGTGGTCACTAAGACCCAGTACTAACTTAATGGCTGACCATAATGATGATCATTTTTCAATTTCCCTTCTAGCCCAAGTAACAGAAAGAACTTAAAAACCCACTTTCCCCCCACCACCATCTTCAAAAGTCATGCCCATAGAACAGAAAACAACTGGTACTTCCTTTCTTGGCATGAATAGGCTAGGAAAAGAGCAGAGGAATCTACAAATGACTTTAATTGCCATTTAGACAGAACACCTGGCCATCACTCTGGTCAAAGTGGAGAAAGGATTGGAATTTGAAATGGATTTCTTAAGTCTGATTCATTTCCAGTTGCTTTATACATGGGGGACAAGCAGCTTAAAGCTGTGGTGCAGAAAATCCTTCTGTCTCTCTTCAGTAACTGCTTGCAAATAGAAGAACGTGTTTTCATTGATTCAATGAATGTTTATCACCCCCTTCCTCCAAAGAAGTCAAAGAGAAATAGATGCTTTCTTCCCATCCATCCATTTGTCCCTAACAAGTCTGTGAGGCATATTATTTTCTCCAGTAAGTTTTGATTTTTGTGATATGATGCAAATATGAAGTATTTCCTTTGGATTTGCAGGAAGAAATAATTTGTGGAGGTCCCATTAAGATAAATGAGACTCCCTTCCCGAAATCAGAGCCTTGAGATGTCAACACTCTCTTCCAATATGGTAAATGACAAGCACAAGCTGCTCTGGTGAAACAGATTTGCTCTGCCTTTTAGTACAGGGAGAGAATGCAGTCACATGCATCTTAAGGGGAAAGATCTCGTAGCTTTTGCTGGAGGTTCTTGGTGATATCAGGAAATATGCAAAATCTGTACAAATATAACAGCCAAGGAGAGTCCCAGTTTAAATATCAACCAACAAAACAAAGGCAGATTGCCAGCTTCTCTTATCTAGTGAATGCTTTATCTCCCAGAAGAAGCAGATATTCTGTCTTTCAAATTCACTCTGTGTGTGAAGATTCACACAATGCAGCAGGATAACAGGAAGGAGAGGGGAACTATTGGCAAATAGGCCAAGGAGGTGGAGGCATCCATAGGGAGTGAGGGAAGAATACCATTTGAAAAGACAGGTCAAAGCCATACTTGTGTAATTGTATTATGGTTATATTTATCCAGTCGTTTTCAAAGGTAGAACACAGTGAAGTAATAAAATCAAGACTGCAACCCTAAGAGAAGACGTGCATTTACACACACACATAGATCCCAAAGAAAATGCTCCTTTTCTATGGTATGCACAGAAGAAATTGGCCACTGCAATCTGCCTCTTAATAAAAGCAAAATGTAACAAGAAAATAATTATTTCAATCCTTCAGTGGCCTCTTCTTTCAGGATATTTTATTCCATTCCATCCCACCTCCTGTTTTGTTTTGTTCTAATCTTTCTCCCAAAACCATTGTGTTGGAATTATTTAGGCTTCTCAAGAATTCAAGATAAATAGCTGGCAAATCTATGGCATGGGTGCCACAGGTGGTATGCAGAGCCATCTTGCTGGTCACACAAGCTGTTGGCCAATTTACCTCCAGCTGAGCATGCACTTGCACATGCATGTGTGATTGCAGAGACCCAACTGGTCTTCAGCCTTCTGCTGTGCATGTGCACAATTGCAGCAGGAAATCCAACTGGTCTTTGGAGCTCTCCTGTGCATGCACATGCAATTGCTCATGTGTACGTGAGTGCCTGCACATAATGCACATGCATTGCATGTGCAAAAGCTGCATGCATTCACAGATGGTGCAGTTGCACATGCAGCACATGTGGAGAAGCTACATACAAGTGTGGATGGGATGCACAAAGTGCATATTTTTCAGCACTCGGCACCAATGGTCTATCATCTCCCTGTATCATCAATTCCAATATCACAACTAATCTAAGAAATATTTCCTAACAGTCAGCTGCAATCTACTTCTCAGCAACTTAAAAACTTTATTCTGTGTCCTACACGCTGGGGTGATATAGAAGTAGTTTTGACCTTCTGTGTATTCAAATTGCTTTTAGATTTTTGAAGAGTGTTATATCCTTTCCATCTTAATCTTCTTTTCTGAAGGCTAAGCATATCCAGATCTCTCAATCTCTCTTTCTAAGATTTAATTTCTAATAACCTGATCAATCTGCTTGCAGCTGGCCTAGTTTCTCTGAATATTTTTTAAAGGATAAGGCTCAGAACATAAGTCCTACCTTCTTTCCTTCCACAGCCAAGGGCCAGTAAATTGTTCTTTGGTTGCTTGACTGTTCTGGTGTATTTGTCTTTATAATCCACTCAAAACATTCTCATTACTGATAGGATTTTTAAATAATCTTTTCTCTCTTTTCATATTTTTTCTACTTTCATAAGCCATAAGATTTTATAAGTCTGTTTACATCTTCTTCCTGATTTTAAGTAGCTTCATTTTTTTATATCAAAATTCATTCTTGGCCTTTATCTACAATTTTTTTATGACTGGTCACAAAGTTGGCCAGATGTTCAGAGTGGGTTTGGCATTTTTATCCATCTATTGAGTCCCTTCAATGGACCTGGGGTAGACAGATGTCCTTGCAGAATGTAAGCTGTTACAAATAAAGCTGTTGTCAACCCTGATGCTGGCTGGATGGTGGACATTTTCCTGTTCTACTGGAGATTTTCTTTTCTCCAAAGCTTCAGTGCTGACACAGATTGGATATAAGGGATAGGGGGATATAGAGATAGCTGGTGTTCTATAACCAAAACAACATTCTTTCCCCTGGGAACCAAGGTCATGTGTGCAGGGGGTTGGTGTGTGTGTGGAGACTGAGACCAATCACATATGGACAGTATGCTGATTGGACCATGTGACTAACACATCTGGGGAAATGACAAACTTTTATTTTTAATTGGGTGGAAACCAGTGGGAATTTAGATCCAGTTTTCACCAGCATTGTGGCAATATGATAAGTCCTAATAAAAAGTTATCTGAGGAGACCTCATGCCTCGGAGTTCTTTGGTTTGGGGTTGTGTTAGTTGAAACCCTGACAACTGTCTTTTGCATTTGATTGATAGTGATTTTATCAAATCTAATGTTGTTCAAGTAGCGCTCCAGATGTTTTGGGAATGCACCCAAGATGCCTAATGCTATTGGTACTATCTTTGTTTTCTTTTGCCATGGTACTTCTACTTCTATTTGCAGGTCTTTGTATTCTGTGATTTTCTCCAGTTGCTTTCTCTTGCTTGGAGGCAAATGGCATTTCTTGCACTTACTTCAATGCACCATTGTTGCTACATTGACATGCCATTGTTTGTAATAAGTCTGTGGGACCTTCTTGCAACAGCTGACTAGGTGGCCCACTGTTTCTTTGGCTTCTTTGCAAAATCTTCATTTTCTCTGCTGCCTTTGCCTCTCAGTTTTGTATGCATTGGTCTTATGCAGCCAGAATTAGTGCCTCTGTCTCTTTCTTCAACTTTCTTGCTCTTGGCCATTGCCAGATCTTGTTGTTATCAGCTTATTATATTGATTTAATATAGATAACCATTCCAAGATTTTCCTATCTCTAGTTTATCATGTAAAATAAAGCTAGGGAACAAAACATAACTAAACAAGGTGAACAATATCAGATTAAGGGGTTCTAGAGAAACTGGGGAATTCTGGGAGTTGAAGTCCAGCCATCTTAAAGTTGCCAACAGTGAAAAACATTGAATTAATTTATCAACATGGAGGTGGGAAAACACTGTACAAATCAGTAGTTGAGTGCAAAGAGTTAGATATTACCTTTTTGTAAACAAGATGCAATATTTCCAAAATCACAGTAATACATTTACCACAAGCTCAGTGTTTGTTCCTTATTTTGTAAAAGAATTTAGGAAGACAATTTAAACCTAACTTTCCAATGCATTGCTGAACCACATTGCTAAATTAAGAAATTTATGAAAACTTTGGAGCTATCATTCATAGATTATTGTGAAAAAAAATATTGTAATGAATTCTTGAAAGATACTGAATCACCAGATGTAAAAAGCTGATTTTAACAAATATAAACAAATGTAAACATTTTAACAAATGTGTCTTTGAATTACAGCCAGTCTTCATTAAGTGATTACCTCAGTTAGTGACTATTCACAAATACAAAGATAATAAATGAGAATAAAATAATAATAATTCTTACCAATGTGCCCATGTACAACCAAATTGTTGTACCTTGCAACCTCACATGCCAGAGTGAGAGTACACAAGAACATTTTATTTAAAAGAGATAGAAGCAATCAGCAATCTTCATAGCAGCTCCGTCATATGTTCATTTAGTGACCATTCACTGACATTAATTGTAGTCATTAAATAAGAAGAGTCTGTAACTCTTTACTGAAACTGTGAAAAGACTAAAGTATGTGTTTGTACATTGCTAACCTGTAATTATTTGTTAAAAAGTTGAACTGCAATATTTCTTAATTATATACAATCATTTTCTGTATTCCTTTATGTTTTTATATTTTGGTAGTTAGTTTTGGGTTTGTTTGTTTTTTGTTTTTTTTTGTATCTCCTTCTAAATTTATAGGGTGGCTCCTTTGTACTTTATATGTTTTCTTTTCTTTTGTTGTGTGTTCAAGCAATAACATCCATAAAAATATGTGGATTTGCTCAGGAGGATAGGGAGGGAAGATAAAATTGAAACAAACTAGCAGTGAAGCAAACTGAATTTGCCATCTTCTCTCAACTGTTCACTTTCTGTCACAGTAAATTGATCTTGTTTATGTGCATCAGAAGCCTTTAGATCACTCATTTCAAGGGAAAAATAGCAGAAACATTAATAATATTTCTTCCTTTGCAAAGCGAGTAGGGTTTTCAGATCCTGATCCCAAGGTTATTGACCCTTTTTTAAGAATATAGAAGGAAGAGTTTTACTGGATGGTGTTTTTGTATCAAAGCAAAGTCTCTGCATGAGAAGTTTGTACTAATGAAATTCCTCCTTCTGTGCAATCTTTAAAAGTGAGATTTGGAACTGTTCTACTACAGTGTTTGGAAAGTTAAAAGCAGATGAATCACCCTCCCAAACCCTGCCAAGTGCACATCAGGATTGAAGAGAGGAAGGGTGAATAGCATCATCTTCCCTCCCAGCTTCAACTCATTCCTCACACAATTATTATTCTTTTTAAGTTAAGCAATGTCTTTCTCCTGTAAAACAGTGAAAGAAAAACCACCCATTTATTGTTAGGTTTCAATCTGGCCTTCCCTTTAGGAGCTAAACATGGCTTGTATGGAGTCTTTGTTTTATTCTCACAAGAACTATGTGCAGTTTGATTCTTCGAATGTTTCAGCAATATGATGTGGTGGAAGACAAGGGAAAATATATTTTAAACCACAAAACTAGAGACACCATTTCCAAACTATGGAAAGTAGTCCTTCTTCTCTATTCTGCTTTGGTGAGATCTCACCTCAAGAACAATGTGTGGTTTAGGAGGCCACTGTATAAAGAGGATTCAAAGAAACTGGAAAATATTCAAAGGATGATGAGAGGATTAGAAATAATGAAGATTGATAGGAAAAAACTGAGTATGTTTACATTTTAAAAAATTGTATTGGTATGGGAGAATATGACAGCACTATTCAAATATTTCAAAAGAGTCAAGATTAAAATCTGTTCTCATATTCAGACAGTAGGATACAGCGTAATAGATTTAGCTTACAGGAAGGAAAATCCATTTAAACGTTAGGAAAAAAGCAATTCAACATAGAAAAAAATGCCTGAAGAGATGACAAGTTCTCCTTCATTTGAAGAATGTGCTTCCTTTCTTATGTTGAGCAGAAAACTGGACTTGATAGCTTAAATGGCTCCTTCTAAGTCTTAGGACTCCATGACTAGTCTAAAGTCCAGCAGTGAGCTTCCTTGGTTGTTGGCGAACACAAATCTGTGCCTCTTCAGACCTACCCCAACACTTAATTACTATACCATACTGTTATGATGGGTTTGAATAGGTCTAAAATATGCATTTTCTCTCTTCATACACCCTCACATGTCAATACTCTGAAGCTGGAGCAGAACTCAGTTCTGAATATTTTTGCAGCAGAAATCTAAGTTTAGCTCTTGTCTGGTATGTCCTGTGGCCTTAAAGATACCATAGCTGTTATTCTGGATTGAAATAATGATATCCTGCCTTTTATAATAAAACATAT
The DNA here is from genome assembly GCA_032468195.1 of Cerberus rynchops. Lineage (NCBI taxonomy): Eukaryota > Metazoa > Chordata > Lepidosauria > Squamata > Homalopsidae > Cerberus > Cerberus rynchops. Next base: position 33,081 of record JANHFJ010008597.1, read on the forward strand.
TCAGTATATTTAACATATACAAGAAAACAAGGATAAAATATAGCAGCATTAAATAAATAAAATTAAATGAGACCAATTATACATAGTCTAAACTTCCTTTTTACAACCCCGAATCACCTAAACAACAACAATATATCAAATCTTCATTTTTCTCATTATATACATACTAAGTATCTAAGGGATTAAATTCTGGATATCCATCAAGACTACTTTTTCCCCCTTAGCTATACAGAACTATATAGTGCTTTTTCCCCCTCATCTCTATATTTATTCCTTCTTTATATTTTCCTATTAGCATGCACGTCTTATTCATTCATTCACCCATTTATCATAAGAATTTTACAGGTTTGATATGCTGATATAATTTTATGAAAGTAAATATAATTAAAATATATTTCTTAACAGTAACGGCTTAGAATTTTTGTACAGGTATATTTATTAATGTCTCTGATGATTTCTCTTCTCCAAAATGTGGGATACAAAGGCAAGAAAATCCAATATCCATATATCAACAATGAAAGCTTGTTGGCACAATTTGGGATCTATCTCCTAATCCCTCAGTGTAAGAATTATGTCAGTTTCTGCTATTCTCTTGATGAATATGCAGTTTATTCTAATGACTGCAGGAAGGGAAAGAAAATTGTTGGTGAATAACAATTCTTAATAGTGGAGAGAATTCTCAGACTAATGTTAGTGGGCACTGAAACCACAGGCAAATAAGCAGACAACAAAAGCAGATACTTTTTTCCTACTGATATTTTGGTGGAAAGTTGCACTCAGTTCCATTTCTAAAATAAATTTCTAATTTATCAGATATCCTGATTTTTAATTCAAGAGTACAAGTATGTTCTTTATGCCTCATTGATCAATGGAGAAAAAAAAACTTTCTGACAAGCCACATGATTTCTCTGCTTATTCCTGAAGTCTTTTTCTATGTTCTTTCCTTCTGTCTGTTCCTTGCCTCTGAGCTCATTCATGTTTCCCATTTGCTCCAGCATGGGGATAGGGCACCCACTGTTTCTAGACAGCAGGAATGGATGATATTGTCTTATGTGAACTGACTTAGAAACTGGACTTAGCATAAGAAGAATGGTTGAAGGAATTGGATAATTTAATGAAAATAAAGATTAGGGGTGATGTTATAACAGTGTTCCAATATTTGAAAGGCTGCCACAAAGAATAGGGGGTCAACCTATTCTCCAAAGCACCTGAGGGCAGGACAAGTAGCAATGGATGGAAAATAACCAAGGAGAGATTCAAAGGGAACATGGTGAGGAGAAAGTGGGGAAGTGGTAATGGCTGGATGGTGAGAAGGAGAATCTCTTCTTTTTGCAGCTGCCTTCTCTCAGAAGGGAAATTGAGTCCAAGATGATCAGGATTATGCCATTGGGAGAAAGTGAGGATTGTAATTTAGGATGGGGAAGGTAAGAGTTTAACTTCAGTGAAATCAGGTTAATATACTAGAACTAAGGAGAAATGTCCTGACAATAAGAACAATTAATCAGTGGAATGGCTTGCCTTCAGAAGTTGTGGGTGCTCCATCATGGGGGGAGGGGGGTTTAAGAAGGTTGGACAACCATTTCTTTGAAATTGTATAGAATTTCCTGTTTGAGCAGGGGGTTGAACTAGACAATCTTTAAGGTCCCTTCCAACACTGTTATTCTGTTAAACTCTGTTTCTGTCCTGTCCAACTCTAGCATTCTGAGAATATGACCTTCGTCCAGGTTTTCCTGATCTACATCAGCACTAATGGTTCCCCTTCTCAAGTGCAGGTAGGGCAGTCTAGTCCACCGTCCACACTTCATTCTCTCTTATTCAAACATTTCCCTACCAACTGGCAGGCATTTATTCCAAACTCTGCCCTCTGATTCATTTTCACAGGGCTGCCTGCCATCAAAGGTGGGACCATTCATTGGTGACTTATTTTGCAGGTATCAGGAGCAGTATAATGTAATGCTGTCCATTTCATCATTTTGGTTGTTAACTGAATGAAACTGATAGTTTTGTCAAATATAAATCTAAAGCTGACTTTAGGGGGGGGGAAACAAAAGAAAGGGATATGAAGCTTCCTTACTGAACTCAACACTGATACCCTCTCACCTCAGCCAGCATTGACCCCCCTTTTTGGGGGGTTAATAAAAGTGCCAAAAGGCAGGGTGAAATTCCCAGCCTCAGATTGCTACACTCAGGCTAAATAAATGCCTTGCAAGTAAACAGCAAGATGGTGGCTGTGCAAATAAGCCTGGTGCCTCAATGTTGGCAACCCATCTCAACTGTGAATGCATGATGGGGAGAGGATTTAGTTTGTGCAGAGAATACCTTCCATTACTGGAAGCATCTGGCTTTGTTCTTTGTGAATACCCACTCTTGAGTCCAATAGCTTTGAAGTCAGTATGTTCCTGACCAGATCTCTGACTAATACCTTGGTACTTTTCAAGCTATTGTGTGGTATTGGAGTATGGATTGTCTACTCAGATTACAGCTTCTCCTCCTCTTGTAAACTGTTGGATACATGCACTCTCTCTCTCTCTCTCTTGCTTCCCCAACTTTTCTGTTGCCTCTGTTGTCCCTCAAAACTCATTGGAAGTTACCTAAGTGCAAGTCCAATGAACCACACCAGTGGAATAAGGCAGAAAGGAATAAGGCAGAAAGGAAGAAGACTTTGATTTACAAATAAAAAGTTTTCCAGAAGCAAAATGGTATTTAGCCCCATCGAGATTGGCAAACAAATCAGCTAAATGATGGAAATGTTATCAGACACCTGGATCATACTGTCATATGTGGTGGACTTGCCTAGTGGCAAGAAAATATTGAACAAAGATATGTACATGGTTGGAAAAAATGATAAAACAACATATTTATTTAAAACCAGATTTTTTTTTATTGGGCATTCTGCCAGAGAAATATAGCAAGGAAAATGTATATTTGATCTTACATGAAATGGATCCTCTTCTATAAAATTCAAAAGCATACATTGCCATGAACCAATCATAGGAGCATGCATTAGCATGAACCAATAATGAAAAGCAACAACATATATACATTATGCATATATAATTATTTATTTATTTATTTTATTATAAATAATAAATAAATAAATAAATAAATTTATTTATTTATTAAATTTATATACCGCCTTTCTCCCGAGAAGGGATGGTGTACAACCAACTAAAAACAGAGACAATAAAATAAATATCAATTAAAAACAAATTAAAAGAATTAAATTA
>JANHFJ010008603.1:36251-47708 GCA_032468195.1 Cerberus rynchops
GCAGAAAAAAATATTTATGAAGTGTCTTTTTAAAACCAATCTAATTCACATCCACACGCCCATCAGAAAGGGGAAGAAAAATAACTTGCCACTTTGCTCCTGGAACTTCTTAGCTTCAATCTTGGTTGGTGGATTCTCTATTTCAGACAACATGGAAATGGTGGTATTGAAGCATTTTGCAAAGGGAGGTTCATTATGGTGTATTCAGAAAAATATCTGGGAATCAGAGAACTGAAGCTCACTTGTAATGGAATCTGGTCTTCATCTGAGAGTGTGCTACCTGAAAAGAACGAGGTTGTATACTGGGACAAAATTCACTTAACAAAATTCACTTCTTGTTTTGCAACAGAAGCTTTGGGCTCAACTTTGGTTGTAACCTGTTGTTGCAAAATGTCACTTTTTTATGTAGCATTTAAAATGGGGCTTACGATAAAAGGAAACATGACAAACAAGTGTTATAACGGCATGATGTTTGAAAAGTTAAACTTGGTACACAACTGGCAGAAAACAATACAGCTGTGAAACGAAAAGTGTGAGACAATGAAAGGTAGGATCAGGAGCATCAGACAGGAGCCAGTTTAAGTGTGGTTTGTTGAGTTAGTCCAGCTCAGTCCTGCACAGGAGGATTGGAGAATTTGATTATTTCTACATATAATGGAAGAGGGAATGATGGCTCAGTGGTTAAAGATGCTGAGCTTCTCAGCTGGAAACCCGACAGCCAGGTTTGAGAGCCAACAACACAACGGAGTGAGCTCCTGTTCCTTGTCCCAGCTCCTTCTCATCTAGCAGTTCAAAAGCATGCAAATGCAAATAGATAAATAGGCACCACTTTGGTGGGAAGGTAACTGTGTTCTGTGCACCTCGGTATATAGTCATGCTGGCCACACGACCACGGAAGTGGGCCGCCCTTAGAATTGGACATGACTGGTGTTCTGGCTCAGCCTTCACAAGTAGTGATAAGACATTTACTCGCAAGTAAAACAGACCCCTTTTTATAACCGGGCAGTAACAGTTTTATTCACATGGATAATCAAATGTAATTAGTCCCAACAAACTTGCTAAATTTTGTTAGCCAAGAAATCTGAATTGCTTGCCATATAATAGAAACGAACGGTTGTCTGCAACAACTGGCCACTCCCAAACCCCTCCTATTTATTTATGAGCCAGGAAGGGCCTGGTTATCATCTGCATCTGCCTTTCCCTGAGAGCCGGCTTATTGTTTTCCTTTGCTCTCCTCTTTTTTCCTCTCTGCACATATGCACATCTGGGATGGGCCCCATCTGTTACTCCCCCTCACTCAGCTCAGGCTCCAAAGATAGCTGCCTCTACATCTGGGAGAAGGTAGAAGTCTCCAGCTCTGCCTCTATCTTGGATGCTGTTTCCTTATCAAAGCCTATGAAGCTGAACCAAGCTTTCTCTCCATCTCTTCCTAGTCTGACTTTTTAGCTAGCTCTGCTGGCAGCCGACAGGCCACAACAACTGGGCAGAAGACGCCTTTACCTTTACAGAGAGTAGATGTGTTTTTTTTCCAAACCAGGGCACATTGCAAAGTGCTCTGTACAGCCCAGCCCTAATCAGTTCATTACCCTCCCGAGATCAGTTTTTGATGAGCAAAGTGGAATTAATTTCTCTCCTTTCTTTTCCAATGACTCCTGCTTTGTGACTTGGAGTGCCTTCCCTTGATATATTTTGTTTATAAGTAAAGGAACCAGAATGGAAAATAGATCAGTGGAAATGAAAACCCTACAGCTAAGCCAGATAAATTATTGTTCTAATTTTAACAGATTTACTTTTATGTGAGCTTACATATGTAAAGTGTTACATTTTAAAACCTTATCCAAGATAAAAACTGCTTAAAGCTTTGAGTGGAAAAGTGCCAGGTTTTAATTAAAATAGATTCAGGCAGGGTTTAAGAATAATTACACTGGATTTATTTTACAGCTAGCAAACTAAATCAGAATATTGGTTAAGGTAAGACTGGATCAATTAGGATAGTCAAGGTAATTTGCATTTCTAATGCATGTCTAATCATTGAGCAAAGATTGGCTTGTATAGATCTTTAAACTTGTCCGGAATAGAGGGTCTCCTGAGATTGGCATTATTGTGAATTTAAAAAATTCTAAAAGCCTTTTTAAAAATAATACGCTGTCTTGGGAAAAAAAAACCCCAAAAGTAGCAGTTTCACAGTAAATCTGTCATGGCTGTGTCTTCTTGGGACAATTCACATCCAACTTCTTAAAAGCAAAATTGACTGGCACTTTAAAAAAAAGAAAGAAACAGAATAGAGTTTTAAAATAAGAAATAACAATATGGCAGCACGGTCCTGGAAGGAATTTAAAGAACTTCCTTAAAATTAGAGATGATTGGTGTGCAAACCAAGTTCAAGAACATAAAGCAAAGGTCTTGAGAGGACCTTCCCATGTTTTTGAACTTGCTAGTAAATCTACAAAGTTCCACTGACTGCATTGGTTGCTGGGAGAAGCTTCTGCATTTCATGAAAGCTGCAGGACCATGGGAGAAATAGGTAAGATAGACTACATATAGACTACATGCATATATTCACTTGCTGGAAAGTACCGTAATTCTGGAAGTTATTTTAACTATGTATGCATAAAAGTGATTAGTTTGATTTTAAGGGAATGATAAATGATGCAAATTGCTGATCTATTCCATCTCAGTTAATGGCATAAACCCGTGATGGTGAACCTATGGCATAGGGTGCCATAGGTGGTACATAGAACCATCTTGCTGGGCACACAAGCTATCAGCCAACTTACCTCCAGCTGAGCATGCACATGCAATTGCACATGCATGCATGCACAATTGCAGAGACCCAGCTAATCTTCGGGCCTCTGCTGTGCATGTGCGGGATTGCAGTGGGAAATCCAGCTGGTCTTTGGAGCTCTCCTGTGCATGCACACCCGATTGCTCATTTGTGTGAGTGCCTGCGTGGAGCACACATGCATTGCACATGCAAAATCTGCATGCATGCACATATGGTGCAGTTGCACATGCAGCGCACGTGGAGGAGCCGTACATAAGTACAGATGGCACATGCAAAGCGCATACTTTAGGGCACTAGGTTAGTAAAAGATTCACCACTGCTGGCATAAATTGATCCCCCAAACCCCCAGATAAATAAATAAATAGGATAGAATAAAACCCATTCAGTGTTAATCATTCTTCCAAAGCTGACTGTCATTTGAACATAGAAGAAGGCCAAAGAATGAGGAAAGAAAGCATGAAGTTCTGAATTCTTCTTCCTTGTAGTTCTTTTTTTTTTTTTTAAATAGAGAGAAGGCAATCAACTGTCAGAGATGGACAGTGGATTCTGCAGGAATTCTCAAATCTGTCCAGATTTGGGATTCTGTGATGGGAACACAATTGATGCTTTTGAAACCTTGGAGAATCATTGGAGAAGAGAAGAGTTGAGAAGACAGCCAAGAAAACTACACCAATGGATCATCCAACAAATTATCCCCCATATCTATGGAGATTCTCAGGCATCTGGGGCATGGTTATTCCAAAGGTGCTTTTTCAAAAGGCAACTGGACTAGTTGGAGGATGGAAGGAGTTATATTCACCATCAGTTTACAACACAGTCCCTCCACAACAGAGATACCACCTACAGTATCTCCTGTTTACAACATAGATAGTTCTTTCAGCAGTTCCAAGAAGATGCCATACCCATTTGCACTATTCAGGTGTGCCTTAGGGCACAGGTAAACTTCCAAGCAGCCTCAATGACTCTCAAAAGAGTGCTTAGGGCCAGAGAACTGCAAAGAAGCTACATCTTTCCATCCTCCCAACATTCAGTCAGCACTGAAGAACCTTCTTCAGATGAGAAGTGAAACCTCTTCAAAAAAAATCCAAAGCCCAGTTGCCTTTTGGAAGAGCAATTTTAGCTCAGAGTTTTCTCTTGAGATACAAATGACTAGGCTCAATTGATGCTACTGAGGATCTAAAGTAGCTCTCTGGTGAAGGCTTTAGTGCTGATGGAAAGAAAGAGAAGATGCCAGCATCAAGGTAGACAAATTTAGCTACAGTGATGACTGGAAACCTGAAAGATCAAATTAGGGACAGATCAGCATTCAAGTTTTTAAATCAAAACTATCCATTACTACCACTAGGGTGTGTTAAGCCCATTCATAGCCTGTTCTTTAAGTAAAAAGCTAGTCTTTGATAGAGAGTAGATAGTAAAAATAAAATAAAATTACCTTTAAAAACTGATTAAAATGAAAATAAGGGTAAAATATGACTATATAGTGTTATCATTTTATTTTAACTCCAAACGATTCAATCACATTCCACTGTTGAATTAATATTCTGCCTTTTTAAACTGCATCGCGATGAATAAAATAATACAGGGTATTTTCTAAACTGTAGGATGTGCTATGAGCCGAGCTATTATTATTTTTTTCAACAGTTTGATCTTTTTCAGGACTACCTCTGTCTGGGAGGGGAGTTAAATAAGACAGGATAATTGCATTTATGTCTGCAAGTGGTTGAATTTGTTTAAAGACTTAGCAAAATGATGACAGAGTGAATTATTTAAATTTGAAATACGTGATCAATTGAACTGGTGTCATTTTTACTTCTCACAATTTCTCTTTGGTCTAAAGAGATAGATACACTCTGACTTTTCTTTGAAGCATTCAAAAATAGATCTACTGTAATGTGTGCCTTACACTAAGGTTACAATGAGTAAAAATAATAATTATATAATTATTTCAATAACCACACTTCAGAAGACACTCAATGGCCTAAGCTAATGACCTACTCTCATCACAATTTCCTGGTTTCAGAGTCTGCATATATGGTGAATTTAGATATGGAGAGAGAACCCTACGCACAATTTAAAAAAAATCTTTGAAAAGTATAATATCCAGTCTGAAGCCAAAGAAAATATCTTCCACCTCTTAATAGAGAAAGCTTTTGGTGGTCAATGAACCAGCGATTATTCTATAATTCCAGATTCTTTCTTTATTTATTAAGTGTCTTCGGCTTTAATTTCATATATTTTTACATATAAATGTGTGGGTGCATTTATAATCTGAAAACTCTATATGCATTCTCACGCAACATTAGTGCTCAACTCGTTTGGGTTTAGAAACTAATAACTTAATTTCTCACCGTCACTCTCTAAAACCATTGCTTGTGCCATGTAATAAAATTCTTTTTCAGAAGCATATAAAGCTGGTTAGATTCCTATTTCGCAGAGACCAAACTTCTATATTGGTCTGAGGATGAGAAGGCATAAAATGGTAATCAAGATTTCATTGCAAAGACATTTAGATATTTAAATTGAAGAAACTACTTTACACCATATGATGAGACCCTAATTGAAGGAAAGCATGACGTCTTTCTTCAGTTTTTTTTTTTTAAATGGAATCCCTTTATTAAATTTTGGAAGTAGAATATAAAAAGGAAAGTTTTGAAGTTGGGATAATCTGTACACAAATAGACTAGTATTTCTCAACCTTGGCAACTGTAAAATGGATTGACTCCTAGAATTCCCCAGCCAGAATGGCTGATTCTGGGATTCTTGGTGTTGAAGTCCACTCAAGATTGCCAAGGTTAAGAAATACTTCTATGGATCTTCTAAAGCTACGAAGAAATGATGATAGATCTTGATAATCTTATAATATCTTCATATTTTTTTATGTTTTATTGAATTTCTGTGGGATTGATCTTGAAATCCTACCTCCTAAGTACCTCTGATTTATTTGGCTATGAGTTGTAGATAATATCAGTCTGTGGAAGGCTAACCTTTATGGAATGTTTCATATATTAAGTAGTAAGAAACCCAAAATATTATTTTTTTTCACATCAAGGTACTACAGTCCAAACCACAGAAACACTTTGTGTGTAATAGTGTTGCCTCTCTTCAGACATTTTGAAGAACTGTGATCTTGTTCAACCTGTGTATATTTCAATCGGATAATTTCTTGTTCTCATTGTGAGCAAAATGTCTTCAAGTGAATTGATTGTAGATTATCTACAACCCAATACCTTGAAAAGAATACAATCCAAGTGCCTTTTTTTTTGGAATTCAAGTTAAAACTTAAGATTGGACTGAGACAAAACTTTTTTTTCCTGTTACTCTTTTGACCATTACTATGATGTTAACATTCAATTATCATGTCCTTCTAATGAAAATGTCTTTCTTCTTCTATGTGTTGGTTTTATGTATGATCAAGGGGATTATAGGGAATGAATTAGGTCCCATTATGGGAATTTTTGGTTAGTGGCAGATATGGAGGGATTGTTGTTGGTTCTGAAAGCAACAAAGGATAGTTAATTTTCTATCTGAGAGTGGTTGCATGTGTGCTTCCAGTTTGTTGAAGTAACCTGCATTGTTGTTGTTGTTGTTGTTGTTGTTGTTATTATTATTATTATTATTATTATTATTATTATTATTATTAGTTCAAAGACTATCAGAGTCTCACTTAGATTAATTAATTCTCCCTTTCTTACATTAGGTTGATTCAGAATCATCATCTCCATCTTCATCATCATCATCAATGTGGACAGTGGACTAGGACTGGGGAGAGACGGGCTCAAGTTCACCCTCAGCTGCAGAAGTTCAGTAGGTGACTTTGGGCCAGTCCCTCTCTTTCAGCCTAACTACCTGTATTTGTATTTCCACAGCTTGAGGTAAGTTGGACTGAACAGAGAGACTGGTCGGAAGTTATTCTTAAAGTTAAATTCCATGGTCGACTTAAGCAGTTGCAGTTAAATTACCCTCTCATTATAACCAGGCAAAATGTCCCAGTAAGAGCATAAGCTAGTATCCTTTTAACAATGGTCATTCTTCAAGAGCCAGAAAGACAGAAGATTGAATATTAGTGTGATCAAGAAGATTAGAAGAAAACATTTGAGAGCCAATTTGGTCTAATGGTAATGCACCAGGCTAGAACCAAGGAGACTGTGAAATGTAGTTCTGCCTCGGCTACAAAAGCTGGGTGACTTTGGGCCAGCCAGCCAGTCTCACTCAGCCCAACTCACCTCACCATATTGTTGTGGGCTCCACTTTTTAATTCTGAATTTGGGATTGTATGAAACTGACCTTATCTTTCAATCAACCTCAACCCTCTAAAATTAATTACTGGATCTCAGCAAAAAAATAATAATAATCCCCAATGCATCTCTGCTTTTTCCTATGCATCTCTTTTAACTAAAGGTTCCTCTCACACATACGTGCTAGTTGTTTCCGATTCTAGGGGGTGGTGCTCATCTCTATTTCTTAGCCAAAGAGCCAGCACTGTTTGCTGACGATTCTGTAGTCGTATGGCTGGCATGACTTAACACCAAAGGCGCATGGAGAGCTGTTACCTTCCAACCAAGGTGGTCCCTATTTTTCTACTTGCATTTGTTTACATGCTTTCAAACTGCTAGGTTGGCAGAAGCTGGGGCAAGTAACGGGAGCTCACTCTGTTATGCGGCACTAGGGATTCGAACTGCCAAATTGCTGACCTTTCTGATCAACAAGCTCAGCATCTTAGCCACTGAGCCACTGCATCCCCTTGCATCTCTTTTTGTTAGGTGCCTTGCATAACTCTATTTAAAAAATGATAGTGGTAGAACTACAAACTGAAGCTAGGGTTGGAGTATCAAAGGCAGCCTTACCTTCTACCTCTTCTTTGCTACTTTCGCAACAACTTTCCAATGTCCTTAACATTTATTTTATTTATTTTTTTTATGGGGCAGCTTTTCTAGCATACGGATTGGCTCCATGCACGGGGTTGTGTTGGCAAACACATAAAATTGTGATGTCAGGCCATGCATATGTTGTTTAGATGTTATGGAGAGAGGAGTGGAAAATATTGCCTGTCCCTTGATGGAGAAACTGTCACAGAGACATAAGATGCATTATTTATTTCTGAACAAACCCCGGTACAATTCCCCTGTGGATGCATGGCAGGGAAGTAAGGTTTATGATAGCACAAGGGCAGCAGCTAATTAAATTTTAGTTATTCTGTGTAACACTTTGGGAAGATGAAATGCACAGGGACAAGAGCCTAATGTTTGCTTTGCAGACTTATTGAACCAATGTTATGGGTTAATTTACTATATGGGATATTTTTACAGCATCAGCAGCAGCCATAATTTCTAAATTCATCCCCGTTAGACAGTAAAACTAGTTATATATTTTGACTGTTATCCAAGAATATATTTAAGCTTTTTTTATTGCTATTATTGTTGTTTAAACTGACATTAGACATTAGTTCCCAGATAAATCTCAGGGATATATCGAGTGACATTATTTATACCAGTTTAATCAAAGATGGATGCAAGAATTTGAGAGATAGAATTTCTGATTTTGGTGCAATCATTAATTCTTTGGGTCATCCGAGGACTTAATATTTTGTGTGTAACTTGCAATTTCTCAAATTGGTTATTGTAGAGGTTATCTCTTTATCCATATCTTTCATCTTTGCTCAAATACTTACAGAATATTTGGTTGGTTGATTGGTACTATTCTTTACTGCAGCATGACTATCAAAACTCATTGGATTCACTTTTTCTTTCCCATTCACTCAGGGATAAACTTAATTTCTATTGGAATGATTAACTCATCACATGCCACCGTTTGCTCTCTTATGCACAAAGACATTCCCATCGTGGGAACCTTAAGAATATAGTTCCCAACTCATCTTCCCCTCTTTCAATTTTATGATTTTGATCATTATCTCTGGAACTCATCCTCCCAAAAACATTTCCCTTGTGATGCTCTCTCTATCATCTTTTAGAAGATGGCCAGAAGCATCTGATGTTGCCACCATCAGCCTCCAACCAACCAGTGCGCTCCCACAGGGCAGGCCTCCTCAGGGTGCCACTGTTGGGCCAATGTCGCCTGACGACCCCGAGGGTCCGAGCCTTCTCTGTGGCTGCACCCTCCTTATGGAACGAACTCCCCCCTGAGATTCAGACCATTACTGACCTCTGAGCCTTCCGACGTGCATTGAAAACCCATCTCTTCCAGCTAGCCAGCCTGGCCTGACACCTCAGGGTTATTTTAATATGTTAGTTTAATTTTAAATTCTATATTTTAACTTAATTCATTTTAACTTTTAACTGTAATTTTTTAAACTATCAGCTTATCTAATTATTTTAATTGGCTTTTAGATTTTGCTTATGTGTGTTTTTACTTGCTTTACACCACCCCGAGTCCCTAGGGAGAGGGGGCGGTATATAAATTAAAACAAATAAACAAACAAACAAACAAACAAATAAAAAGGTCTGTGGAATTATGGAATGTTTTGTGTAAACATGGAACTGAAGGTTGATTACCAAAAGCATAGGATGGAAGTAAAGTATTATACTAAATAAATCCTTAGCAAAGTGTTCAACCTGGAAACTAAACAAGGATGTAAGTTATCCTATTGGTTGTTTAATGAATATATGGATACAAGTCTAAGAAATACATACTTAGGCTGACCTTGGAGAGAGACTGTGATTTCTAGTTCTGACTTGGACACAAAGCCATGTAGGTAACTTGGGCCAGTCATTCTCTGTTAGCCCTAGAAAGGAAGCATTGGAAAACCAATTCTGAAAACCTTTGCCAAGAAAATTGCAGGGACTTGTCAGGGCAGTCACTAGGAATGAACACTGAATTGATGATTCAATCAATCAATCAAAATATTAAATATATGTTTGTTGGAAAAACTGAAGCTATACATTGTTTCTGTGTTGTAAACCTGTGTTGTTGTGTTAGATTAAGAGGAGATAGTTATTAAGATCGGTTTATACTCGTGATAAAGGTGGAAAGTCACTTCTTTATTTCTTTTCTTATTTTTCTTATTCTCGTTTTTTCTTTCTGTCTTTCCTTTATTTTATGCATCATTACCTCTTTTTTATCTTTATTTGAGTTTGTCTTAGTTATACTACTATAATTATAATATTTAATACAGTTCCTATTAAAAATGGATGGATGCTAGATAAAATTGCTACTTTGTCAGTAATTTGACTGTTCCTCCTATGCTTATAGGATAGCTAATTCTTAAGAGCAAGCTTTTTACTTAGGTGGGTTGGTTCCTTTCTTTTCTTCTTATTTCCATTCTAACAGCTTTATATGAATTTCTTTTAACCCAATGCAGTATTTATTAACTTACTTACTTACTTACCTACTTACTTATTTACTTCCATTGCATCCCAACTGACTAGATCCACATATAATTTATGGTTGAGTCATCTATCTTTATCTGAATTCACCATCCACAATGGCTAGTTTAACACAACATGCTAAGCCAAAGTTAAACAAACTGCATTGCCTCTTGAAATTTAATACAAATTTAATGAAACCAATGAAAAGCTTATTCAAAATCAATTGTGGGAGATCATAATGAAGTATACAGTTGAGCTATTCTATTCTTGATAATTAAATAGCAGATTTTCATTATCAAGCTTAATTCTTACTAAGGGAGCTTGTAAGATAGTTATTTGTTTATTTACTAAATTTATATGGCCACCTAGCTCATGAATGTGATTCTGGGTGGTTGACAATTAAAACAGTGTTAAAAACAACAATAAACATGACCAAAATTAAAAACAGGAAAAAATAGCATCAAATAACCAAGAATGCTTATTAACACTCAGACTAACCATGAAATGGACTCACCCAAACTATCAATGGTTAGTATAATGGATTACACCAGGAAAGAATAATACCACAGATAAAAAGAAACTAATTCAAAAAGAAATTAATTCAGAAGTAGTTTACAGGGAAAAAAAGGAAAAGAGAAAAAAATAGCAAGCACAAACATCAATGAGAAGTAGACAGCAAACAAATAATTACTAAAAAAAACCCACTCTCAAATGAGCATGCAAAACATGGTCTGTTGTTGAACACCAAGGTTGTTTTGCATATTTTGTAGTTTTAAGATGCTGTTTTATTTGGATTATTATACTTTAGTTTTGTGTTATGGTGTAGTTTTTAAAGGGTCTATAAGTCACCTTGGAAACTTTTGTTCTGAAGAACAATATATTTACAAATAAATAAGCCCTCTTGGTAGATAGTTGCTCTCACTGATTATAATTGGGCTCCAGCTTTAATCAGCAACTTTTTGCATGTGGCAACAGAGTTCATTAAATTACTCATGCAAGTTAGTTGTTACTGAATTAGGTTGTGGGGGAAAAAAATCTGTAAATTAATTGTAGCCTGCAATTCCAAAGAGAACAAAAATGACAGAAAGTCCTTCCTTAGGTGTCAGATATCAACATCTATTGCTTGCTTGAGAGAAAGTTAGAAACTCCAGAAGGGAGAGGGGAGGTGTACTCCAGAGGAGTAAGACACAGCTCAGTTCAGATAGTTTTTTTGCAAGATAGTAGGTGAAAACAGACCCTCCCTACTAGTTCTCGGAGTATACTCAAATCAAATCAAATCAAATCAAATCAAATTTTATTCATCACATGCATAGACATACAAAGTACAAAATGCAGTGAAATGTGTATGCG
>JANHFJ010008611.1:20049-31187 GCA_032468195.1 Cerberus rynchops
CCATCCATCCATCCATCCATACATACATACATACATACATACATACGTACATAATGCACATTGCACTGGCACTTAAGTCTGCCATATTAAGTCTAGTGGTGTTATGTTGCATTTAGAAGTCTGACAACCCATGGATAGAAGCTATTTTTCGGCCTATTTGTCCAGGTTGACAACCCAAGTTTACTCTGAATTTAATTTTATTACTCCAGCCCTCATAATCTGTTTGGTCAAGAACCCATCCACGTCTGGGTTAGGATCTTACCCAGTGATCCCATCTCTGATGACAATCTGTTCGAGGCCTATATATGACAGTGTCATAGTCACAACAATGTCAACGCAGACAGCATTACGGTCAACGCTTATAACCTCCTATGTATAAAGTCTGGTATAAGAGTACCAGGGAAGCATCAGAATAATTTCTTCAGTTTATGGGCATCCCTGCTAGATACTGTAGATGTAGTGAGTAAGGCTTAGACTAATCTGCCTTTTATTCTTACAGACATCTTTCAAATTGCAGGAAGGCATGTTGTGGTGGGCAACTCCAAATAAATGCACTGAGGATTCATGAGGTTTGCCACAGAAGCATAACTGAGGCCAGTATAAGCTCCTGCTAAACTTGTATGGGCACACTGGGTTAATTATCCCATTCTGAGTGGTTTCTTTTCTAGCCTGTGGCCTGACAGGCACTTGTCTTAGGTTTTCTGTTAATCTCCCAGAGAGCAAAACTGAAAAACCGTTTTAATTTTAACAGGCTATCTTCAATGACTGGGGTCTGGTCACACTTTCTAATTCTAGCTGGGTTCTAAGTGATTCTCCTAAGGGGGAGGTCAGCAGAAACTGCCTATTCCCAGCCATCAATTGTGCTTTGCTCAGACACCAGGTATGAAACATAATATAATAGAAAACACCATGGGATATGTGAGAAATATGCCCAGTGTCCAAGCAGAAGCCAGATAATGCCCATCATTTTAGTAATGCCTACAGTGAAGAGAGCAGCCATATATACTTACTCTTTAAATCCTTAATCACATGAAGTATCTCTCTGTCAGCAGCCATAATTCCATATCACCAATCCTTCAGAGGAAACAGTTATTAGTTAAAGAAATTCCATGCTGGGCCTACAGTCGGCAAGAACAGTAAGGATATTTCAAGGAAGCAGATTCTGGTGTCATAAACAAATACAAATTGTTTAAATATGTATTGCTATTTAAATATTTATTGTTAGGGATCCCTTATTCTGGGAATTTCATATCTTGATAGCTGCACAGACATGCACAACATTTTTAAAAATATCAATATAAAAATAGGTTGAATGTAATGCACAATATATAACCTTCTATATTAAGAGGGAGTAGTTGAATCTTTCTTTGTGTGCTCCTAATAGTTTGCAGATTATTGATATTCAGTTATTACTAATCCTGATAAAGCAAAACCTTTTTTCCATCCAGAAAGTGCTGAAAGCTCTGAGCAATAATTTCTTCCCTAAAACATACAAGGAACTAAACTAACTAATCTCACATGGCCAACATTGGTTAGGATGAGTGTTTCAGAGCAGCTATCTTCTGAAAACATCCTTTCTTCCTAGCTCACAGGAAAAGACAGGTAGGAAACTAGTTATTAGGATCTCCTGCTCCTCCTTCATCTGCTCTTCTAGATGCTCCTTCAATTGATAACCCAAACAGTTTGTTATCTGATATATTCAGATGGATATTCCCCTTGAAAGGATCATCAAGCAGTGTAAATATGTCTCTCCATGGAGATCTACCTTGGAGACCTCCATATTGTGGTGATGGAAGCTTCTGCCATCACCTTTTCTCCTGGTAGTAGTGGAAGGTGAGTCTCCCTTACAATGAGTTTAGCTCCTGGGGATTTCTCAGATAGATCTATGCAGTTTTCTTGGCAGCAGTGCCAATGTGGTTTGCCGCTATCTTCTTCTGGGAAGGTTTTTTAAATTCTCAGTCCAGTCCACCCTCCTACTACTTTTTAGGAGATTCCCATCCAAGTCCTAATCAGGACTAATCTTGCTTATTTTACTTGAGTCTAGGACTCAATTAAAGGAGACTTGAATTCCTAAGAGTCCAACCCTCCTCTGTTACTCTAATAATTTTCAAAGAGGTAAATATGATAGCCTTGGAAATGACGTATTTTTCTTCCATCTGTTAGATAGCTCCTTTGTATCCCAATTATGTGAACTCAGGAGGAAGTAATACTTCCTCAGTTAGTTTCTCATTATTCACCCTTAACTTCAAAGGGCTTTTCAGCCTGAGATTCTGTGTCGACCATACTTCTATTCCTGCCTTCATAAATTATTTTATTCCCCACCCTATTTTCCATCCTGATCTGTTCTTCTGAAAGGCATGGGGGGGGGGGGAGACAAACACCCCTCCCTAATTTGGATAAATATTGCACTAGAAAACAGGAACTATCACAAAATCAAACTTCATTTCCCTTCAGCTTTCAAGCAACCTTTTTTCCTTAATGCCCCCCCCCCATATTTTCTAACTACTTTTGGAACCACACAAAATATCACAGTGACCAAGCCTGCCTTCTCTTATATTTGCCTAACAATTCAAAAGGTCTTGAATCTTTGGCCTATTCAAGGAGCATTTACAAACCACTTCTAAGAAGTCAAGTGAGACCTTGGCAACTCCCAGCTTTTGCAGCCCATGGGTAGAATAACAAATGATGACACAAAATAAGGCAACCAAAAATCATAACCATTATTTACATGCTGTTTTTTAAATGCAAATTTATAAATTCGATCCACTTCTGAGCTTAAGATCCAGGCCAAATGACATCCTCTCTCTCTCCCCACTCTTGATCCTGTGCATCTCAAACCTGTACTAGATAGAAGTTCTGGCTTTCCTATAAGCAACTTCAAATGTGGACCTCATAAAGCCCCCTCTCCCAAGACAGCTGCTGCTAGCAATCCTGGCATTTGCCCCTAATTTCGGAACAGCCCAGACTGCACATACCTGATTCTAGAGGCTGGATCCTAGCTGAGGACTGGAAAAACCAGCTCTAACACCGGACCTCTGGCTAGCCAGACAAAAGTACGGTAGTTTCCTCTTTCCACTGGAAGTCACTCCTTCCCTAAAGGGAAAATGTGATGTTAGAATGTGGTTTCCAGAAAAGGGAGCATTAATGTAGGCCTGATCTAACCCTTTTAGATTCAGACCTTGCTGGGGCAACAGGAAGAGTGGCTCCATCACTTGGACCCTCTTTGCTATTTTCTGCATTGTGATTTGGTGGCAGTTTGCAATTTGGAGCAAAAGGGGAATTCTGTATGTCTTGGGGCAAAAACAAAAGTTAAGTATGGCTGTGATTTCCAGGTCTTTTAGAATTTAGATGATACTGTGAACCGCTAGGCTGCCTAGCAGGGTTATTGGGAAGACTGGGTATAGAAATTAAATTAAATAAATAAAGACTGGTTCAGTTTCTGAATGAAATGCAACCACAACTGAACTCCTTAAAAAGCTACTTTGCAGATAGAGGAAGAATGAGAAGGAGCACTGCAGACCTTCCCCTCCAGACATGTATGTGAGAGATGATATATTCTATTCTCTCTCTCTCTCTCTCTTTTTTTTTTTTTTCCTGAGGGTGAGTTCTACACCAGTTCCTGTGAAGGAAAGCACTTAAGCACGTGGGAACCTTCCTGCACCTTGAGATACTTAATGGAAATCCAACCCCGGATTGGGGTGAACGGGCTGGCTGGAAGATGGTATTGGTCAGTTTCATCGCCAAGCCCAGCCAGCTCGCTTCGTGGTCAGGCAGGTCAGGTTAGGGGCGGGGAACCTAGAAGGGCTTCTCGACGTCCTGCGGGGTTGAGTTGAGCGCCGACCGCCGGATTTGGGGGCGCGATCGAGAGACAACTGGACTGAGACGGGAATTTTAATTTCGGGGCGCAGAAGACAACGGAGTGTCTCCGTCCGCCTGTCCTCCGGTCAGATGCAAAGCGGCTGCAGCTGCGAGACTCACCGCCATGCCCGCCCTTCCGGCCCTGCGGGTCCTCTGCGACCTCCCGATCTCCACTGGCAAACCGAAAGTTTCTCGACGGAAAACCTCTTTCCGGGTTCGTGAGTTCGGTGCCCTTTCCTCCCCCGGAGGCGCAGCGCCGTATCTTCCCCTCATGAGGGCGAAGGACGAAGTCGAAAGCACAACAGACAGACACACACATTTTTATGCAGTGACAGCCTTACAATTTTATTACCTCGGCTACAAGTGTGAAAGTTCTAATTCTCAAGCTCAGAATCTGTAAACATAACTAACTCAGAAACTGACGTCTGGTTCACACATGCTAAACCACTGCTCATTTAATTAAACCACAAATGCAGCTGTGAACAGTAATAAATTATGAGTTATAACCCAAACTACCCAAAGGCAAACAAACTACTTTATAGTTTGCATGTTTGTGAATCCAATCCAACCCTGGCCCTAGAAATAAAACAAAAAAAATATTTGTGCTCCAGAAACAATCTTAATGTACACATCTGAGAGCCATTCTGTTGAAAATAAACAGAATGAATATATACTACCTTGAGCTCAGTGTTTAAGGGATCTAAACGCACACTAAAGAAAGCATATCTTTCAAATTCAAATTTTATTGGTCACATACAGTCATACATGGTAGGATATGCAGTGAAATGCTTATGCAACCGCAAGTAAGTTAGGCAAAATGGGAGGGGAGGGGAGGAATAAGTTGGGAAGTGGGGAGTGAGGTAGAATCATGGTTTTGTTATAGTTCTGAGTGTTCTTGTTGTTTCTGGTTTAGTGTTCATATTGCCTGTGGAAAGAAGCTTTTCCTCATTCTTTCTGTGTTTGAGGTATTTGTTGTCCAAACTGCCATAAGTGACAGTTTGGAGCCTGGCCATGGCTGAATTTAACTATTCTGTATATAAAGAGCAACAGTGCACTGGCACTATGAAGAAGGCTTCCATTTACTTGCTTCCATTTTGTGCAGTGTTTGTACATGCTATTTCTTCTCTCTACCACATTGGAAAAAACTGCATGGGTATTGTATACATGTATTATGTGTTTTATTGTATACAAATAAGTTTATTATATATAATTGAATCCTGCTGAATCATTTGCTTGTGTGTGCTGGCTGGATTGCTGCAAACAAAACTCTGTGACATGGTTCATATTGCTTTAATCAATGTTTGTTAAGGAAACTACAACTGATTTATTTAATTGCACTAAACTCTAAATAAAACAGGAATGGAAAATCCTAAATTCTAGTGTAGACCATGCTTCTCAACTTCAGCAATTTTAAGATGCATGGGCTTCAATTCTCAGAATTCCTCATGTAACATGAAGTTCGCCTACCTTAAATTTGCCAAGACTGAAAAACGCTGATCTATAGATAGGGATTTTTCTATTCCTCTTTTACTGGTTCTTACTTATGAGCAATCATAATGCAAAATCCTCAATCCTACCCCATCCCATCCCAATCATAATGCAAAATCATCTTTCCCACTCCATTCCAGAGCAATCATAATAAAAAAATCTTTACTCCCCTCACCCCAGAACAATCAATGAAAAATCCTCACTCCTATCCCAGAGCAATCATAATGCAAAATTCTCACTCCCAGTCCATCCCATCCCAATCATAATGCAAAATCCTCACTCCCCTCACCCCAGAACAATCATAATGCAAAATCCTCACTCCCATCCCAGAGCAATCATAATGAAAAATCCTCACTCCAACTCACCTCAAAGCAATCATAATGCAAAATCCTCACTCCCATCCCATCCCAGAGCAACCACAGTTCCCTCACTAACCTTTCCAGCTCTGTTCTCCTGCATGCAGGGAAACAAAAGAAGACCATGTGACTTACCAGTTTTTTTAAAAGTGTAATCAGACCTTCAACTTCTCAGGAAAAAAAGATTTCGTGAAGTTAGAAGGTCTGCTTGAACGTTTTTTTATTGGTAGTCACTTGGTCTTCTTTTGTTGTCCTGCATGTCGGAGAAGGAGCTGGAAAGCAGGTTAGTGAGGGAAATGTGGTTGCTGCAGGATTTTGCAGGAGGCTGTCCAGGCTAAAAATGGTGCACATGCCCCCCCACCCGTGCTTCATTTTCACTAGAAGAGGCACTGCAGGCCAGTCCTTTGCTATTTCCAGGCTGGCACCACAGGCTGGATCAAAGCATCCAGGGGGCCAGATCTGGCCCAAGGGCCTTGAGTTTGACACCCCTACTCTATATCATTCTGGACAAATGACCGTCCAATCTTTTCTTGTAAGGCTATAGTGATGGAGCATCCATATGTTATGGAGGCAAGCCAGTCTACTGATAAATTGTTCTCACTGTCAGGAAATTTCTCCTTGATTCTAAGAAAAAGTAATCCCAATCCATAACACCACTGAATTACACGTTATATGGAAAATGATGTGTAATATATAATAAAGCTAAATTCCCATGGGGAGTATGGTTTGATATTGAATATGAAATCTTTAAGTATTAACACTTTGGTCAAGCAATTAAGGAATTGGTCTAGAAACCAGTAGACCGTCAAACTGGCGGCATGCAGGCTGGATGTGTCACACAAAGGCCATGCCTACCCCAACTCAGCAAAGGGAAAAAATGTTGTGAAAATGACATGTCACAGCAATGTGATGCCATGAGTTTGACACCCACGCAGTAGACCACGAATCCCCCCTTGAAGACATGAAAGCCTGCTGTGTATCTTTGGGCCAGCTCACAAGGTTGTAGAAATAGGAGAAAGTAGTATTAGGTATGTTTGCTGCCTTGGTTATTTTTAAAAATTAGAACCGTGGGATATACATAAACAAAGTATAATATAGTTGACTGTATTCCATTTAAAGTGTGTATATAAGAATACTAGAATTTGATTGACCATAGTAAAGATCTAAAGTTGTATGCCTTAGCATTCAGCTTTCCTTAACTTGATGATCTCTGGATATAAACTTAAATCCAATAGTCCTACTGATTAGGGAAGTGAAATGTAATCGAAGATACTTGGTGACCATCAACGTGACTAAATTGTATTAGAAATCTCTCCTCAAATTGAAGGAATTCCCTTCATTTTAATTTATGTTCATGGTGCAAATTGATCAAGGAGGGGGACATTAAATTTCTTTAGTTAGGTACATTCAAGGTTGTGTGTGTACATAGCCTAAATTGATTTGCATACAGAAAGTAGGATGAAATTATTATATGTCTATACACAATGTTCTACACAGTATAAATTTTAAGATTGAACATTTTTTTGCTTTCCAAGAAGTATTGATTAGCATATTCTTGTCCTGTCATATATACCTAGCGTGACTGTGAAATAGGTGGCATATAAATTTAATAAATCAAATAATTATATTTGAAGTATGCAATGTATTTTTGTGTGATTGGCTTTAAATCAGTGTTGACTAAGGGCAACTGTCTAGACAAGTCCCTGCAGTTTTCTTGACAAGATTTTTGGAAATAGTTTGTCCTTGCCTGCTTCCTAGGGCTGAGAAAGTAAATGGTGCAAGGTTACCAGTTGGATTTAAACCTAAGGCAGGACTACTGTATTTTTCGGAGTATAAGACACACTTTTCAAAAAAAAAAAAAGTGGGTGGAAATGTCTGTGTGTCTTATAGAGTGAATATAGGCTTGTTTTTGGCCTCCCAAATCCTCTGCAGGTCCTGTTTTTGGCCTCCCTGGTATCCAGAAGCACTCTGCAGGCCAAAAATGGAACCTGCTGAGGCCTCCAGAGGACAAAAATGGGCTTCTGGGGGCCAGGGAGGCTGAAAATGGGACACACAGAGGCAAAAAACTTTTCTCTTGTTTTCCTCCTCTAAACCTAGGTGTGTCTTATGGTCCCAGCACATCTTATAGTTTGAAAAATACGGTGATTGCTGCTAGTCTTCTAGTTTCTAGTTTTTTACCTTAACCTCTACACCCAGCTGGCTCTGTCTATGTGAGGTCTATCATATAAATATGCAATAATTTTGATGAAAAAATTTATGTTTTTTAATGCATGTCCATTTGTCCCATTTCTGGGAGATTTTTCACTTTATGAGAAATGTTATTTTGCTTTGTTTCCTATTGACCACTCTGATATGAGCCATGGTGGTGCAGTGGTTAGAATGCAGTATTGCAGCAGGCTGACTCTGCTCACTGCCAGCTGTTTGATCCTAATTGGTTTAAGGTTGACTTAGCCTTCCATCTTTAGAAGGTGGGTAAAATGAGGACCCAGATTGCTGGGGGCAATATGCTGACTCTGTAAACCGCTTAGAACCGCTTAAACTGCTGTAAAGTACTATGAAGTGGTATATACTCATGTTTCCCCGAAAATAAGACCTGGTCTTATTTTCTTTTGGGCTTGAAAATAAGCACTAGGGTTTATTTGAGGGGGGCTTAACTTTTTGGGGGGTGTACAGGAGGCGGAGAGTGTGGGGACTGACGGAAGTGGGAATGCTGCTATCACCAGCCCCATACTCTGTCCCACCATCTGCTTGCCCACAGCCACAATGGGCCAAGCTCTCAGTGTGCCCCAGCCTCTGCCCGCCTTTCCTGGTGCTGCTTGTGCTGCTGGGACACTGGAACTTGTATCTTGCTCAGGCTGCTGCTACGATGAGGTAGAAGGCTGTGTGGCATGATGGGATCATCTTCTTCCCCCTGTGTCTCTGGCTGGCTGCTGGGCCTCTTACATCTCTTGCTGCTGGCCTTGTGGCGGCTCTTCACCCTCCTGACTGTGCTGCTCTCTGCTGCCCTGCAGCTTCAGTGGGCAGGAACTCCATGATGGCCCTGCAGCAGGACAAAGGAGGGAGGGGGACCTTGCCCCTTTCTCCTTTGTGTCCCAAAACCCCATCTTCCCTGGCCGCCGAGTACCTGGCATACACCCCTGCATTGGAATGGCAAGTAAGATGTGCAACTCAGTGCTACCAGTAGGCCATGAAATGTAGGCCATGCAATGCAACCCACCCCAAACCATTTGGCTCCTGGGACAATCCTAAACTGGGGGGCATGCAGGATCCCCAGGGCGGAGGCCACCTGGTGCAATGCTGCCTCAGCTCAGGAGTAAATCTCTGCCTTCCCTGCACAGGATTGCAAGGCTGGAGGCCTCTGCAGCCCCTGCCAACCAACCCCATCCTGTACCTGCTGCTGCTAGCCTTGCGCTGCTCTCGGCTGAGCTGCTCCTGCTGGCCTGCCAGTGCCCCTTCACCGCAGTCACTGGTGGAGCCATGCCGTCTCACCTGCCATTGCCTTCAGGCTGCATCCTCCTGCCCTGTGCAGTTTTGGTGGGCCTGCAGTGGAACAGACAGAGGCCTCAGAGGCCTGCACCAGGCAGAAGCATCCTGGCCAAGAGCAGCATGCCCCACCCCTTTCACCGGGGTTTATTTTTTGGATAGGGCTTATATTAGGCACATACATAAAAATCAGACTAGGGCTTAATTTTGGATAGGGCGTATTTTCAGGAGAACACAGTAAAGCTAAGCGCTATCGCTATCGCTATTCTTTAACTCATTTTATTTATATTTGCTTTGGATATTTATATATTCACACTTTACTTTTTCTATTCATCTTAATCCTTTTATTTCATTTTTTAACTTCTGAAATGAAGTGTGACACTACTATTGGTCAATGATCACAATAAAATTTTTCAATTTTATGAAAGATTTAGTTATTTTAAACTACTTTTGTATTCTCAACAAAGACTGCTTAACTGAAATGTATAGTCCCATGACTATAGATACATCAAATCCACTAGTGATAGTCTCTTCCTTCTTACCTGTTTTTGGAAAGTGATGGTTTATGGTGGTGCTGAGACTGAAATGTATGATGACAGATTTGAAAGTACAAGACAAGCTTGATTTTTTAAATTCCTTCAATTGTGCTAAATCTTTATCATCAGAATATTTGTGACCTTTTGTTACAATTTTGCAGGTATAAATTTATTTATATGCAATGTTATAAAATTAACCTTAGTTATATTTAGTTTTTTGTAGGCACATTTTGAAAAAAAAATGTTTCAAACTGATTTATGAAGTTATAAAATAATTCTAGAACAAAAACCTCATTAAACATAATGCTTATGGCTTCAGGAACTACAGGTGAAACTTGAAAAATTAGAATATTATGCAAAAGTTCATTTATTTCAGTAATGCAACTTAAAAGGTGAAATTAATATAATATAATAACAATCATCTCAATTATGACAAATCACAGCTTGAACTATCTTGCTTTGCATGTAATGAGTCTATCTCATATATTAGTTTCACCTTTTAAGTTGCATTACTGAAATAAACAAACTTTTGCATGATATACTAATTTTTTGAGTTTCACTTGTATATATTAAAATCCTAAATGTAAAGTAACTATGCTAGAAGCATAAAACTCTGATTAATTAGTCTTGCCCTAAACATGGTCTTCTGGCTGTTCTAATTGTTTCTGTATATGAGTTTAATTAGCAAAATACTAATCTTTATAATTTATATCTTGTCTTTAAACAGGTGAAAAAGCAATAGTTAAATCCCATCATCTCTGAAGCAGTTTTAAGAAAAATACATTTAATAAAGTTGCCATATGGGTAATTATTTCAAATAACTACCCTGAGACTGGGATTATGGAATGTAGAAAATGCAGAGTGGAAAAAGATGCAGATACATCATCCATCCTGAATATATCACAAGAGGCAACATGTTTCCAAAAATATGAGGTTGATAATACCCGTAGTGATCTTCAAATGGGAGCTGAGTATTCCATTTCAAGCCAATCATGTTACTTGGATGCCTCACTTTTAAACTTCTCAAAAGAAAACCTAATTTCATCAGTCAAAGAAGAATTTATGTATGTCCATAAACAGCAACACAATACTTCAAATGCAGTGGAAACTACAAATGAAATAAATATTAATACAGATTTCTCCTATTTTAAGAATGAGAGTGCATACAAATGCAATTATTTTGATGATGATTCTCAGTTAGAATATCATAGTGCTGAAGAACAGGATTATGTTGGTTGTGTCTGTTCATATAGGCAGAAAACAGATAATTCAGAAAGTTTTCAAGAAAAGGAAATGGTAAAAGAAAATAATGTTACAGATCAACAGCCATTGGACAAACCTGAAGATAGATTTTCTACATCAAATGTTGTTAAGGACCATTACACTAGCAATGAAATGTCAACATTCCCCCAGATGT
>JANHFJ010008612.1:0-10173 GCA_032468195.1 Cerberus rynchops
ATCTTTATTGCCCTGCTTACAGAAACTGCCCACCCAGTCACATGACCCCCCCAGCCACACCCACCAAGCCACGCCCATGGAACCAGTAGTAAAAAAAATTGAATTCCACCACTAGGACGCATATGTATTGGAAAGAGGCAACAAACCTCTGAAGGAACATATTGAACATACTCCTGTCATAAACAAGCACAAAATTATTTTAACAGAATTTTAAATTTTAAGTTATTTTAATAGAATTTAGGCATTGTGTTGCCAAGTGAACTGTTGCTCATCAGTTGCTCAGGGTCTAGGTTCTTTTGGATCCAGAGCCTAGAGTTGATGAGATTTCAAACTTTATCATTTAACCATAACAGGCAAACTAAACAGAAACACAAACAAGCATAACATTCCAAGCAAGATAGTTTCCCTTCAACTGCAGGGAGGCCCATTTCAAGCAATAGAGATACTCCAAGGCCAGGGGTGCCGCAGTGCTGAGTTTACATACAAGCCTGTGAAGAGGCATAAAGCTTAATGGACATTCAGTGTTATTAAATCCTGGCACCAAGACTTCATGGCCCTGCTTCCATGGTCACCAGACTGTATTATCTGGCCTTGACCAGACAGTGTATAATTCTGGAACGGGAACGATCATTCTCATGAGCCAGGGCTCGCCTAAACAATCTGCAGCTGTTTGAAAATTCTGTCTCCCCTTATTTATTAAGTAACAGTGAAAACAAGGAGGTTAAATATAGCTCAGAATGAACTCCAAACTTCTAGATTTTTTTTAACGTGAAGGACCCCTCAACTATCTGTATCACAACTGGCACCAGAATTTTCATTGCTAAGCAAGGCGGTTATTAAGTGAATCATGCCCAGTTTTACAACTGTTGTTGCCATCGTTGTTAAGCAAATCATTGCAGTTGTTAGGTGAACCTTGTGATCGTTAAACCATAGTCTCCCTTTGACTTTGCGTGTCATAAGTGTTTAATGTGTTTAAAACTGTCATAAGTACAATTGCCAAGCACCCAAAGTTCGATCACAAGACTGTGGAGATGTTTCAGTGGTCATAAATGCAAGGACTAGGATTAAGTCACTTTCTTCACTGTCACTGTAACGTCAAACAGTCACTAAATGAAAGGTTGAAAGTCAAGGACTACTTGTACGTCAGTAAAGTCCTCAAAATACAAAGTTGTTCCATATTGCAACTAGAGATACATACATGTTAGAAGTAAAATCAAGCTCTAAACAGGCAAATGGACTAATAACAACAGATGAATGAATATTTAAAAAATATTGTACCTTATATTTATTTGACAGCATTTCCAAGCAACACCCAATAAACTCTGTGTGGCAAACAGTAAAACAAAGTAACAGCAACAGTGCAATTAAAACAAACCACCAATGATACAATAATGTTCCTACCTTAGGGTTTATGATATTTGGTCTACAGCCACTCTTCAAAAAAATTGCTGTTTAATGCTTTGGGGACAGCAGCAAATTTCTCATACCGTTTATCTACATCCACTGAAACTGGTAAATTCTAGGATCCAATCCAGCCTTCATGTGTTGTAGGCATGTTTGGGCAATATGATCAAAGGCTAGACGAATAAATGAATATCCTTTCTAAATTTGGAATTTTGATTGTCTCATTTACAGGAAACTGGGTAAAGCATACAGATTATATGTGTGTGATGTGTGCAAGGCAGTGCATATATGGTTTTGCCAATACATGGAAAAAAGTGTGTCTGTGAATAATCCTTCTTTCTTGGGTTGCTTGCACACAACTGACATTGTTTTTATATTGAAAACAGGTGTACTGAAGTCCTTGGCAGCAGAAAACTGTGATTAATCTAGGGACAGCAGAAAGCAATGATGGTATAAAATAGTGGTAGCATTTTTAATGCCCTTTTTCTGGATTTAATTTTTTGCACTGTAGCTTTAAGGCAGCTAATTGCTATGAAAGGTTTAACAGTCTTTTTATCATTACTTGCAGCACCACTAATGCAAACTCTATTTAAGTCACACAAAAAATGTTCCTGGTGATGATACCATTTACTTACGCTAGTTGTGTTTGCATATCAGTGCATTGAGTCCCCGTGTGTCATTCTTGAACAGAAAAATTAAATCATCTGCTGTTTTTTAGGCCTATTCTCCAATTAAATGGTATTTTTCCTGTTGTAAAATGAATTTTCTCTGCTTGTAAAACCCATGCTGGCTCAGAGAGAGCCTTCTGCTTCGTTTCCTCTGACTTTTGTCAGTTTCTGGGTCAGCAGTTCATTTTCTAAAAGGCCATCAGCATTCAGATTTATTCCTCGGCATTTAAAGTGGCTTTGCTTCTAAGGCAACATTGTTGCAGGATTAAATTTTATTAAATAGTCAGCTATAAATTTTAATGTTATATAAAAAATAATGTAAATGTAGCTATGGAGAAAAATGAGTGGTTAGTGTGGCATCAAGGCTAAGTATTGCGATTGATAAAAAAAATTCCCACACCATCAAAACAATCAACATTTTATGATTTACATTAATTGGGAGGGGGGGTTGAACAATATGCATTATAGTTCAAAACAGGTTTATTCAACTGGGTTTATTCACCAGCATAGACTTCCATAATCTGGAACTCTGCATAAACTAGGTTTATATGTTGCTTTAATTGTGTGATAAAACTATAGATGCCATAATGTGTGGTGACCTAAATTCTAGTTTGGTATTGTGGGAGAAAGTCCAAATACATTTAGAATGCTAAATTCTTGAAGTCAGTTATTGAATGCTTAGCTTAATGTTTTTAGACAAGCCATACTGTTTTGTGCATTCTGCTACATTTAGCTCATCACTTATTTCAAAATAAATTAGAATATGACAGATCACTGAAATTTCCAACATCATCACAGCATAAATCTTTGGATATGCCTTTAAGATAGGATATTTTCATAGACACATGCTGCAAAACTAGATGCCTTAGACATTTGATTAACTTAATGTTTGAACAATTATCCTCTATAACAGGGATGTCAAACTCGATTTCATTGAGGGCTGCATCAGGTTTGTGTTTGATCTTGAGGGGCCAGGGGAGCATGGCAGGATAGGCATGGCCAACTTGACGTCACTCATGTCAGGAGCACCTGTGGTGGCTCATATGCTCTGCCAGCAAAAACTCCCAAGCTCCATTTTTCACTGGCAGAGGGTTGCAGGAGGCCTTGGCAGCCGAAAACAGACCTTGGGAGCCTATTTTCACTGGCAGAAGCACTATGGGCCTGTCCTTTGCTGTTGCCAGGGCAACCCATGGGCCAGATCCAAGCCCTGAGTTTGACACCCCTGCTCTACAAGTACCCTTGAAAGGAGTACAGTTGCTTAAACCATGAAAGACCAGTTGAAATAGCTATCACGGTGTCCAACTTTTCATCTGTCATCAGCTCTTTACCCAGTTGCCGTATTTCTAGAGCAGTGCACAGAGGCATATTTACAATTCTAAGATCATTTGTTTAAATAAAACTTCACCAGCTTTTTATCAAATCAATCAAATCAATAAAATTGATTTTTTTTATTTCTGCTGGTACAGAACCAAACAGAATAACAGTTGGAAGGGACCTTGTAGATTTTCTAGACCAACCTCCTGCTTAACCAGGAGACCCTGTACCATTTCAGACAAATGACTGTCCAATTTCTTTTTAAAAGCCTCCAGTAATGGAGCACCCACAACTTTTGAAGGCAAGCGGTTCCACTAATTTATTGTTATAGTCTACATATCTTGATTAGCTATTGAATGCAAAAGTGGTAGGATAGTAATATTTATTTAAAGAAGATGCTGCTCTTTGGATTAAACTAAATATCCCAGAAACTTTCAATCAAATAGGAAAAATACCAGCAACATAAACAATTCTCCGAACAAGGAATTGTGTGAAAAAGGAACAATATGGTGTCACACAAATCTTTTTGGGGGAAAGAGCATATTTGAAACAATTATTTCTTCACTTAGCACCTGCCTTGCATCTTGAAGAGCAAAAGCTTGGAGACAAAGCTTCGATAATGATCTGACATGTTCAGGCAGGCTTGTCGGGGAAGACTTTGTCCTTCTGATAGCTGGATCCAAATTTACACAGATTTTAGAGATTAAGATCAGGACAGGACATTGAATTGTGCTTGTAAATGAAAAGTAATTAATGTTTTTACACCGGTACCTCCAAGCCACCCACTCCTGGGCAAAGATCTAATTTGCAATATTGAAGACTAGAACTTCATTTCAAAGAAAGGGAATGTTCTAGAAATCTGCATTTTAAGCAGAACAACATAGTCTATTACTATGCTGTTACTATTACTCCACCAGCAAATTATAATATTAAGATGAAGTGCATGAATCTCAACCCAATTGATGGAATTAGAGAGTTCAAATGGAGTTGCGGATAATTTATATTATATGTGTTATATAAATTTATTTGCAGTACCTACACTACTTTTTCTCAGCATGTTTTAACCACAGCCAAGAGATTCTAAAGAGTTATTAGCACCAGTTTAATCATACCCCTGTGGACTAGGAGCAGTTATCTTGTATTCTACAAATCATTCTAAAATATCTGTTGTGGCTAACTCAGCAGAGGTATTTAGAAATCAATAGAAAGATTAACCCACAAATTATTCTGCCTAAGTAGTTATCTACTTGTACATTGTCTTTAGAGCCATTATGTTACCATATACATTTTAGATAATTAGTGCATTTCTTACTATATATTAATATACAATGTTTAATAAGGCTGAACCAAATTAGGATGTGGTTCACAAACAAAAACTCACCTTCTGTGGAATGCACCCTGTATTTAAATCATCTGGAAATTAAACTATACAGGTAGTCCTCTTACAAGCATTCAATGAGCAACCATTCAAAGTTATAAAGGCGAAGTTGTAAAAAGTGATTTATCACTGTTTTATTGCACTTAGTCCCTGTGGTCATGTGATCAGAATTCAGATGCTTGGCAACTGGCAACTAGTTTTACTATCTTCACATAGTTGTCAATTTTATCTCTACTTCTATTTAATTTCAATCCTCAATCATAAACAAGTTACAAAACATCATCTTGCCTTGCTTATCAAGATTCCTTTCACGTTGACAGTAATTCCCTGTTCCAGCCACAATGATTGATGAGGCAACACACAATGCCATGGACAAATAAATGAATATTTTTCTGCATTGCTTTTTTCAGATTTTATAAATAATAAATATTTCCCAACTCTCTTAGTTTTTCCAGAATTATTCAAAATTATGCCTGCAAGTATCCATGTAAGTGTCATCCTCTTTTGCTTGGCATTATTCATCTTTGCACTGATTGAAACTGGCTTCTTCATGTACAATGCATTTGGCAATCCTTATGAAACCTTACATGGTCCATTAGGACTCTACCTGTGGAGCTTCGTTTCAGGTAAGTCCAGTAATACTTTGGCATGTAGCTATATCTCTATAAATGTATTTACCAAATTCTCATGTAAGATGAGGTGAGCAGTTATTCAAAGTATGTTCCCCAGCATTTTTTTTTTGCTGGTTATTCTTTATTAAAATATACATTTAAAAAAGAGATTTTTTTTCTTTTTAAAACTGATGTTTTCTACTCAATATGTTGTCATCATCACATGCAATCTAACTTGATATTTTGACAGTTGTTAAGAGAATCACTGCAGTTGTGATTGCAGCCTCAACATCTCCATCTAGTGTGAGCAGTCATCCTTCCCTTCGCCTCCCTTCTATTATGTTTTTTAATATGGGTAATGGATTCACACAGTGACTAGACCCTCAACATAGAACTATGCTTGGATTGTGAGATTTTAGCAACGGTCTAAAAATGACTAGTCCTGAACTCACCATAGCCCTGCTGGAAGTTGAGAGCTTGAGATGCTATAAACATTTAAAATAGCTATAAAAAGAACACTACACTGTTACATGTGCTAGAAATTAAAATGTAATTTTATACCCAACAATTTTACAAAGTGAACAAAATAGCTTATATAAAATTGGCAAAGTACAAAACTAGACTAAACACAGAACTACAAACTAGCAAGCAAAATCCAACTTGAATTTAAAATAAACCATAGTTTAAAACAGCTCTGAGTTATATATCTTCAAAGCTGTATCCTTAAATAAAACCATCTTATTATTTAAGTTTTATAGTACCTGCTTCAGAAGGCATATATTGATCAATGATTCTTGCACATTCTGCATGGAAATTAGAAGGCTTTCCACTTGCACAACTATCAGCTACACTATACTTTACCATGGTCTGAATAAATCCTTCATACATGCACATTCAGCGTGCATGTAAATCCTTGGGTACATATGTATACAGCCAGGGATCAATCCAAGGCAAGAATAGGTATCGAGAATATGAGTCTTCATTTATTTATTTGTTTAAATATTTATAGAGCCACTCAACTTATAACCAACTCTGGCCTGATCCCAACCAAAAGTTAAAACAGCATAAAAATCATTTTAAAACTATAAAACTAAACATTGCTAAAACAGAATGCCTATTGTTTATTTGATTTCTATACCTGTGAGTTCTAGGCAGAACAAGTGACTTTGGACAGCATGCCTCATAAAAACAATTAGAAACAATCCAAAGTAAATACACAGGTCATCAAGTAAAACCATTGCCATATTTTTTTTAATATAAACAAGAAATGGAGCTCTTACCACCCTGAGGGACAGAGACCCAGGCATACAATTTATTTGTTAAATTTATTTGCCACCTAATCTTGCAGTAGGGTTACTCTGGGTTGCTTACAATGACAAAAAGGAGCAAAAATGAAAGGCATGGAAACAGAACATTAGTAAAATAATAGAACAATAAACAATGATAAAAAAAGCACAATGAGAATAAATACATCAATATAACCAAAACTATGGATGGGTGGGGGGATGAGGTCTTTGTGGCTTACAAAAGGCTTATAGAGTTAGGTTGTGCTAATCTCTGAGGGGAGAATGTTCCAGAGGGCAGGGGCTGCAGCAAAGAAGGCATGTTTCATGGTCTCTGCCAGCCAACATTCTTTGGCTGATGGAACCTGTAATATACTCAGCCAGCTGGACCCAACTGGATGTATAGAAACAACTGGGAGAAGACAGTCCCTTAGCTGTGAACCATAAAGAGCTTTAAAAGTGATACCCAGTGATACCTTGAATTACACCCAGAAGCATACCAGCAGTTAGCGCACTCACAAAGCAGTAGTGTTACATGTGTCAAATATCTGACACCCTTTACTATCCATTCAATTGTATTCTGTGCCAGCTGAAGCTTCCTAATGTTCTTCAAGGGCAGCTTCATGTAGAACTCATTGTAGTAATTCAGATGAGAGGTCACAAGGGAATGATTGACTGTGAGAAAAGCTTCCTGATCCAGGAATGGATGCAACTGGCATACAAAGTGTGCAAAAGCTCTCCTGGCCATAACTACCACTTGGTCTTCTAGCAAGAGCCATGAATCCAAGAAAAACCCCAGACTGCATACTGTCCATCTGGGGCAGAGTTACCCCATCCAGGAGCAACAGTGGAAACATCTTATTGTTGGAAGGCCCAAATACCCAAGCACTCATTCTTGTTTGTGTTGAGTCAAAATCTATTGCAACTCATCTAGACCCTTACAGATTCCAAACACTGGGGCAGGACTATGCAATCTTTTGGACCAAGCTGCACTGTGGATAGCTGGAAGCATCATCTAAGGGGCAGAGGTAAAATTCAGCAGGTTCTAGCAGGCTCGCTAGAACCAATAGTAAATTTTCTAAGCAGTTCAGAGAACCGGTTGTTAGAAGAAATCTCATTTTGTTTTTTTCCACTTTACAGAGTTAATCCTGTCAGGAAGGCAGGAAAAAAACATTCCAGTGTTGTTTCTATCCTAATCTTGATTACCCCGCTTACAGAAACTGCCCAGTCACATGACCCCCCCAGCCATGCCCATCAAGCCACGCCCACAGAACCGGTAGTAAAAAAAAGTTGAATTCCACCATTGGGGCAAAATTTCCTTTCTGAAGAATCTTTGAACAGAGATCTAGTATATATAGCCCATTACACCCCTAGTTTCTGCTCTTAAGAGGAAAAGTTATTTATGACTGTCTCAAGCAACAGGGAATAGAATTAGCTCAGCAAGCACACTTGCTTTACAAGCAGTGGGAAAGAATAGTTCAACAAACATTACCATTCACACAGATTAATAAGTTTTATTTTCCATGTGCAAACAGATTTTGGGGGAGCTTTGTTTAATATATAAAGAAGAAAAAAGCTAGAGCAATTTCAACCTTTAATACATGAATTGGAACACCATTTTAATACAAGCAAGTACCAATTAAAGCAAGAAAGGGGATCTGTCGAATGAAACTGGCAGGCTACACAGACCAGGTAAAAGTCATTTGACTGTGGATTTTAAACTGATATATTTAGAGAAAAGGTGGAGAAGAAATGGAGCAAAGGCAAGTTATAATTATCTTCTTATTAATTATTGGATTCAACTGGGACCCAACCTCTTAAAGAAGAAAATAGGCAGAAGAGCTAATTTATAAATGTTGAAGTATAACAACAGATGTTGCAGAATTAGGTTGAAAAATTGGCCAAATATTAATTTTGCATTTCTTTTTTTTTTTCAGTTTCTTGTGGCTTTCTTATTTTGATACTGTTTTCTTCAGAAGTGAAAATCCACCACCTCTCTGAGAAAATTGCTAATTATAAAGAAGGAAGTTTTATTTTTAAAACTCACAGTGAGCAATTTGCAAAATCCTTCTGGATCATCCTGGTGTGCTCATTAGTACACTTTATGAACATTCTGCTTATACGCCTGGCTGGATTTGAGTTTCCTTTTTCAAAATCAAAAAATTCTGAGGCACCAAATGGAGCAATGGATCTAATGTATTAAATATACTTTAAATCTTGATTTATGCAAGTAATTCCTCTTGGCTTTTTTCCCCAAAAGATGCAAAGAATACACAAATTTTAAAGGTTGGTTTTTGCAAGGGTATTTTCAGGCAGAAACATACACACAGTTTTTGCCAACAGAATGTAGTAAGAACTTTATTTGGTCATATTATTTTCATTAGATTATCACTTTTCATCACAGCAATACGAAAAGAACAAGAAACAGAACACCTGCAACAATCCATAACAGAGGCTGTTTGTATCCTATTTGCAAATTAAGCTGCGTAGTGTTTGTTTAGAAGTATTGCCAATCCATACTTTGAAATATATTTGAAATATGCGCAGCCATCTCAGTTTTCATTTCAAAGAACTAAGGGCCCAAAAATTAAAATCAAAAACATGTAGCCATAAACCATAATTTCAGCAGAAAGTCATACAGATTAAAAATTGATCTGCTGAAATTGTTAGAAATGAAAAATTGTGTGCAAAATCAAGAATGAATCAACATTTCAAACAGAAATGAAAAGTGCCAATTTGAAATTAGACGTTATAATTGGCATCCAGTTTTTTTCAACTCTCCTCAAAGAAATTTCTTTTCACAAAAAGAGTTTACTCATAAATGGATCCCTTCTGTAGGTCTCAAGCAGCTTCTGTTAATTGACTACATCTATTGTGTGCCATCTTGTGTTATTTCTATTCTATAGGAAAGCATTTCTGTTAGAAATTAATGTTCTATAATTAATTCCTAACTGAAACGCTTTTTATGAACTACCAAAGATGTTTGTACCTTCTGTTTAATGTCATATTTGAGAACACTGGGA
The DNA here is from genome assembly GCA_032468195.1 of Cerberus rynchops. Classification (NCBI taxonomy): domain Eukaryota; kingdom Metazoa; phylum Chordata; class Lepidosauria; order Squamata; family Homalopsidae; genus Cerberus; species Cerberus rynchops. The sequence continues at coordinate 9,682 of JANHFJ010008612.1, forward strand.
CCATATGTAGTAAACTATGCATACAGTAAAGTTGTAATATTTTATTTCTTTATTAAAATATTTGTTTTAGTTTTCTTTGTTATCCTTTAGTTTCAGATCTGATCTTTCTCATATGGAATTTTATGTAAATCTATTATGTCCAATAGCTTCAAATAATTGTTGGTAGAAAAAAATACTCAAAACAGAAGAAAATAAAATCTGTGTTGGAACTTATTCTAACTCATCTTTTATTTTAGCATTATATGTAACAAGAAATACATACAAATAATAAATAAATAATAATAATAAATAAAAAAGTGGAAGGCCTTCTTATCTCAGATTTCTAAAAAGAAAGCATGAAACAAAGATAGATACTTTATTGTCATTGTACATACAGTATATATGCAGTATACACACACAATGAAATTCACATAACACCTAGAGACCAGACCCAACACATACACACAAACATAACAATCCACACCCCCACCCACCAAAATTCTCCGCCCCCTA
>JANHFJ010008621.1:29455-39948 GCA_032468195.1 Cerberus rynchops
TCTCCAGTTAGCTGTTTAGTTTACAGGCTTAAAAAATAAAACTGTATGCCTATTTTTTATCGTTTTCAGACATGATGAATAATGGTCCATTTCTATCTCTGGCAAATTATTTTAGGCTAAAAATTCTAACAGTAGGTATTCTGCTAAGCCTATTAGCTTTTCATTTAGTTACTAATATATATGTTCCTGAAAAGATGTAACGAAGAAACATACTATAGATAACTGGGTTTACATAATGCAAGAAATCCATTTGTACACTGAAAAGCAGCATATATATTTACAATACCCGACACACACACACACACACACTTTACATCAGTAAAGTTGGCTGGTCATTGCTGATATATTTTATCTTCCTTCAAGCTTATAGGCAGCATGGAGGAAAATATTTTTAATGGAATACGTATGTACTTCAAATATACCATTAGACTAAAAATCTACAGGTATGTTTGTCAATCATTTAAAAATGATTAGCCAACAAGCTCTGAAACGTAAAACTTAATTCCTTTTTGCTTGAGCTTGAAAAACCAAATAAACTTTCCCACATTGCCTGATGTTGGAAACAAGTAAATATGGATTAAAAATCTGAGATAAGTATATATTTGTTTTGGGTGAGTAAGGTGATTTAGTACAATTAACTTAAGAAAATATTAGAAAGTACTAACGCTCCTTAGTTATAAATGTACAATAAATCTTACACATATGTTTATAATATGCCCCCAGGGAGAAATTATAGTACCATAGCAGCAGCATTATACAGTAGTTAATATAATTTTTCCATATTACAGACAAATAAGAACTGAAAGAGGATAGGCAAGAAACATCATGAGGCTGAACTCATCTGAGTAGAACGCTATTTAACACTACAGTGAACTATTATCAAAAATTAGGTTGCTCAGTAAATAGTAATTTTGTATAAAGTTACATGTAAATTAAATTGTCAAAATTATTAGTATTTCTCAAATTTTAAAAATAATTATACATAAACTGGAGGCTTAAATTGGCAAAAATAAATGATGCATGCTTTTCACCTACATTCTTTGTTTTACAAACAACATTATGTTGTCTTTCCTGCCTAATTATCTGAGACAGCCTGATTATCTCTGCTAGTAGTATTTCTGTAAGATTACCTTTCCCTTTTTTTTATCTTCAATTGAATGCCCTGAAGATGAATTACTTGATAAGTTAATGATTTATTTCAAAGCAAATATTGGTGTTTATCTGGTGAAAAGTATTTATTTTAGTAGTTCATTATAGTTTCCTGTTCTTAAATTTAAGGTACCTTTTATTAAAGTTAGTATTGTCAATATTAAAAATACATAATGGAATTCAAGAAAATAAAGTGGATCAGATGAAGAGAATGAGAAAGACCAATCTTCAACATTAAAGTTGTGCTAAGAATAATTAAGAATAATTATTTGATTTTTTATAACTGTTTAAAGAAATCTTACTGAACCTACAGAAGATTTCCAAACATATTTAGGAATGCTGTCTAATACTATGATCATAAGACTCCATACTCTGGCCTCAGAGTAGCTAACTTCATTTTGGCTTATTTTGCTATAAACCCAGTGCTTTATTTTGTTATCTCTAATAATGTTTTTAGGATACTTAGGATTTATTTTAGTGATAAAACTTTTTTAAATACATAATATATAGATGGACAAGTTATTAAAATATTAAAAGAATCATTTTTATGGAAAATAAGTTGTGTTTCCTTATTAAGACTAACTAGACATTATTTTATAATTACCAAACAATGCTGGTATGACTAGATCTGAAAATCTTGGGGGACAACTCCTTTTCTCATAAATGTACATTGCTTTAATTTTTAAAGCTCGTTTTGACATAGAGCAGAAAATTATAAAAATCATTTCTGTGTTTACAATCCACTCATGACTTTTCTCTCCCTCCCTGGATTTTTCTCCTTTGGAGTTTTCTTTCTATATTTCTTTTTGAAACAGCATATACCTGTACATGGAAGGGGCTGAGGAAAATAGATTGAAGTGTGTTCCCTCCCAGATTCCTCTGCTCTTAGATGACCTTCCTGAATGATTTATAAAATAATTGTAGAAAAGTACCCGAAATTCTGACTAGGATTGGCGGGTGATTGTTAAGATTAATGAAATAAAAAGGAGTGAAAGACAATTCTATAAAAATAGAAACATTAGAATAGGTATCTAAATTTAGTTTGCTTCCCATCTTTTAAAATGTGTCTTGTACCCCACATTATTTACATTATTCACATTATTTTCCTGTCTTGCACAAAGGAAAGCAGGCATTTGATTCAAAACTCAAAACTCCATGCTTATACAAAAAGAAAAGCCACATGGGTTAAAAAGAGCATATTACTTACTTAAATATTATATTCCAAATCCATAATTGTTAGACATTAATTTTCTGAAAGTATGGCAAAGGAGTTATTAAACCTAATTTTTATAAAATGGAAAGTGATCATCAGTAGATGAAATAGATTCCCATCTAGATCTGAGATGGGTGAATAAGATACATTTATATGTATGTTATAAGAGATTTGTATTTCTGTGACTTGAGTGTTCATATTTTTATCTGTTGTTTAGTAGATAAAATAATTCTTCAATATAAGGGCTGCACTTCTTTTTTACAGAACTAAGTAATCTTTTAGCAAGTTTATTGCCTGTCAATCTTTTAGAGATAGCAAAGTTTGTACATATTTCTTGGAGTATAAAAATTGGGAGCCTGGAGATTATCTAACCCAACCCCATTGCCAATGCAGAATCCACTGCTACAGCATCTCCAGCCAAAAACAACCCAACACCTTCAGTAAAGGAGAAGGGACCAATTTCTTCCATTACTAAATAGTTCTTACTATTCAGAAACATTTTTTGATGTGCAATCAAACTCCACAAAATTTTGTAATATATATTTTGTCCTGTCTTCTGGAAGAACTCTCAACAATTCTGCCCTTTCTCCTAGTTAATTAAATTAAATTCAAGTATTTAATAACACAGTTATTACATTTCCCCAGTCTTTGCTTCATGCTAAGCACACCCCACCATCCCAATATTAATATGGGAATTTACTGTAGAAGCAAACATTTTAAGTGACACCGGTGTATCAATCACTTATTAGGTAGCTATAGATTTTCAAAGGAGCCTTATTTCTACAGGCAGATACCACTTAAATTGAGATAACGTAAGTTCACTTAACATATGGTCCAACTTAAATAAAAGTGGGCACCCTATGGTGAAAAGCTTTAATGCCACGTTAACAAACCGGTTTGAATTAAAGCTGTGGTAGTTAACCTATGGAACGCGTGCCAGAAGGGCATGCAAAACCATTCCATGAAAGATGCATGGCACCACTGGCTCCTTGTCTCATTCTCACGCAGCGATGCGCACCGTCCAGCTGGCTTTTGCAAGCACGGGAACAGCAAAACCCAGAAGTGCAGCATCTAGCATGCACGCGTGTTCTGAGAGCCATAAATGCCAACCAGTTGTCATGCGTGCATGCACGCTAGAAACCAGGAAGCCCAGCTGGCTAACTCTCAGAGCACGCATGCGCTGGGACGCTGCACTTCCAGGTTTTACTGCTCTGGCGCATGCGAAAGCCAGCTAGCAGGTGTGCATTGCTGCGCGAGAACGGGATGAGCCAGCGGTGCTGCACATTTTCCACAGGATGGTTTGGCATGCCCTTCTGGCACAAAGCCAGCACACAGTGACGTAAAAGGTTCTCCACCACTGAATTAAAGCATTTAGTGTTTAAAGAAAACTATATTGGTATTAACCATCTTCTCTGGTTAATTAGCGAATAATTTCAATTTAATGTATACTTCTCAGGTAACATTAAATGGGATCCAGAGAGTCTCTCCTATGCAACAGAGTTGTTTATGAAAGCAATGGAACCTGTTGCTGACAATCGTTCAGTAGTTTCAAACTGGAATAACTAAATTCTTTTCCAATCTAAAGAAATTTTTAGCCTTGACTGAGGGTTTGAGTCTACATTTCATGCAATTTTTTGAAATAAAACCCAAGTTAACATAAAAGTGGCTGTTATGATAAATCCATTAAAGTCACACTTTTCTTTATCTGAAGCATTTAGTATCAGTTTTCATGCTGCTATAGCTATCTAGATCAGCTTGCTATGGGAGATGCAGAGAGAAGAAAAACTTGCCATTTTAATATTTTCATCCAGTATGAGAAGGACTCCACAGAGTGCAAGTATAGATTCAAATGAGACAACTGTAAGTTAGAATAGAATAACTTTATTGTCACTTTTAATGTACACTAATCAACATATATTAAAATGAGATTTTGTTGCATACAGCTCTCAAAGGGTCACCACCTCCAATATACACTACATAAACATGACAAAATAAATACATACAAAATTATGCATATATATATATATATGACACAGAAACAACAGTCTAGTTCAGTTGTATACACTTAAGTTACTCCCTTGTTTAATTCCCTGCAGTAGTCAAGCAGTTGGTGAGAATTTTAGCCAAATTAAATATATATTTGAGAAGGTATGCTTTTGGCTGAGATCATTTTTAAACAGCTCTTTTTAATTCCTTCAAAACTTGTAAAACACTCAAGCAGCATAGGCAATCTAGTTAAAGAAATCACCAGTTTCCAATTTAAAATATTTTAAAAATATTTCAAATGAAAATTCAGCTAAAATAGAAAATGTAAAGTCACCTTCCCATAATTATGTAATATTGATAGGAACCTTACTTGATAGGAACATACTTAAGAAGTGAAGGCAGCTTGCACTAAATACAAGTTTTAGACTACAGTGTGGAAGAGTTAATCTTGAATATTACCAGCATGAAAATGAAACAATTTCATATTCAAAAATATATCTGCAAAAGGTGGTATCCCCCAAAGAAATTGAAAATTCAAGATACTCTTTTGTTAATCCCGAATTGATACAATAACATATTCTCTAGGCCATTCTACAGTTTACGTTCTACTTTAGCCTACAAAGACATCAGGTGCTACCTACTTAACTGGACTTAGGGGTAGGAGATAAAGCTTCAAATATGGAGCAATGTTGGAATGTTTTGGTGTTTGGAGGAATTGTCATAGGTTTTGAGGTCAATTTGAACATTTTGTTTTGTTATTTTGCTGCCTAAAAGTTATTCTTATTAAATATTACCCAGTTTGATTTAACTGGGAATAAAGAACTGAAATTCCAAGGCTGTAGACTAGAGTGAGTCGAAAAACATCCTAAAAGAAAACAATGGCAAACTATTGCTATATTTTGTCAAGAAACCAACATGAATGTGCTAATTTATTTACTTAGAATCAAATTTAAAATTAACACTCTTTACAAAATATTAGATTGCTGTTTTCATTTTAGATAATATAATTCAATCCTTTTTGGTCTCTCCTAAAGAAGAAACTATGGGCTTCATAGAACATCAGATAGAATCAGTACCGTAATTATGAATAAAAATAAAATGAAATAGAGGTTCCTAATTGCACAATTCGTTACAGCAACAGTTTTTTTTTGAGATGGGGAACACTCGACAAGGAGCGTATCAGGTAAGTCCAATGCCCCTTTTCATTAGGGTTATTTTAGAAATGAGCAGCTGAAATATATTCCCCTTATATATCTTATTTGGGAGAAAGCAGCTGAATTTTCAAACTGTTGGATGGCTAAAATTCCAATTCCCTTACGTATTTTTTTAAATGAAACATAATCCGTTAAATGAGTTATATACTACATTTACTTAACAACCTAATTTAGCTCTACATGGTCCAGGGTAAGAAAAATATCCTAATTCTTCTCTTTTATAATCTGATTTTCACTAGCTTTTCATTTCATTAGTTGGAAAATATATTTTATGGAACCCCACAAATTATACTGATAGAAGATATATTACTGTATTGGATATGGAGTGTTCGTATCTGAGCACTACTTTAAAAGATTTTGTAGAATTAAAGTCCATCTGATACAGCTATTACAAAAATCATTAAAACAACTTGTTTGTAACTCCAATATCCCAAATTGCCAATCATACAAATGAGTGTTGAAATATGTACTAGGCTCCTCCAAAGATTAGAATTCAGTTGAATGATTTGTCACTTATAAGGTCAGAACTTATAAGGGACTCAAATCTGCAATTTAATTATTGCAAGTATCTTGGTAGATTATATTAATATCAGTGCTGGGTAAACCAGGAAATTTAATACAGTAGCATTGATTTGCATCTTGCAAATCAAATTTCATGTTTCTAATATACTGACATGTGAGAAGTATTAATAAAGTATTGTCAAAAATGTTTAGAATTTAACAACTATACAACATAACTTATTTTAAGAAAATATGCATGAAGCAATTATGAAGATGAAGCAGGTGGTTTGTTGGTTTTAATCTTTGGGCTTTTTCTTATTTGAGAAAAGAAAGTTTTATAAGAAGGACAGTAAAAATGTTACCACCGGAACAATGCTCTGAATATACATAAGCAAGATGAAATACTAAAATTCATTAAGAAGCTTCCTTAGTAAATGAACACATGCATGAATGTTTCTATGTTAAGTTTGGAAAGATTTTCATAAACCCACATGTGAAGATATAGAAAGAAAGAAGTACATTCTATCTTATCCTTCAGTTCAGGAAATGATGAAAAGTGTATCACTTGTTTGTGTCATGTTTTTAGAACAGCTCTGTATATAAGGACAAACTCTGGAAAATAACTTGCAAACTAAACTAACAGTGTATGACATGTAAAAGTAAAGAATAGCAAAGTGATGGATCTCTGGACCATCAATTTATCTCTTGGCTTTGAAATGGACATTTATTTAAATTATAATCTTTGTCTGGAATTTGTCCCTTGTAATTTCCTGTTAATTTGAAAAAAATGAGTTTGACTTAATCTGTTACAGAATGAACAGAAAGGGAAATATAAAGTAAAGCAATAAAGATTGTACAATGCATTTATATTCACACGCACACAGAAAAGCACACAAATTGATTTTTTTTTGTTGTTAATAAAAGATGTACTACAAGTATATGGCAGTTCTATTCAATTCAAGCCACAGACCCATTGGATCTTAAAAACAATTCTTGACACACAGCACATGAAAATAGCACATCCTGAAAGCAAAGGTAATAAAATATATTTTTATTATTCATTAGTTCTTTTTGACTAGGCAATTGAGGTATTGTTCAATTGGGAAGGAACAAAAATTATTGGCCATGCTAACACCTGCCACATAAATTTCTTGAAGCCTGGTATTCTACCAAAGGAGCAATTAAGCATATTGATCTAGATCTAGCATATGAATATGTAACAAACCAGATCATTCGAACAACCAATCAACAAGAGAACCAATCAGCTGCTGAGAATTTAAATATAGCTCCCAATGAACAACCAATTGATCACAATGGCACACAAGACATTTAAAAGCTACGGAAAACCCTGCTGCTAACTGTTACCTAGTCTGGTAATGAAATGTTCAAAAACTAAATTGAAACAAGCTTGGAGAGCAAGTCACTGCCAAAATGAGATACTCTTTCTTATCTAAATTCCTCGTTGGTCTTTTCCAATAATTATTCCATGTTTATTAAAACCATTATCCCTGTTCCAGTTTTTACAATTTTCTCCACTAGTTTTTCTTTAATTTTCCTTTGTACTTCTGCAAAACCTCCAGTTGCCTTCATGCCTTCCTTGTGCATTCATGAGATGACTTGGGCACAAAGGTAATGGCAATGGTAGCCTAAACATTGGAAAGTAAGGGAATAATGACAACATATTTTCTTTAAAAGAAGAAATGCAAGCATAAACAAAATAAAATATATTTTCTTTGCTTAATTTGTGAATTATATGATGAAAACTTACTTAAATGCTTGTTTTCTGACTATTCACGAGAAAGGCAGTCTGCTGTATAACAGCTGGTTTAATGAAAAACTATGAATGCAGTTCCAGTTTGGATCAAAAGGTTTACGTCAAACTCTAAGGAGTCCATAAAGTTTTTGTTACTGATGGACAGTGTGGTACTCAAGTTCCATTGTATTATTTAATGGCAAGCATTAGTATTAAATGCCTTCTTCCAGGTCATTGGTTAGAAGCATTACATCACAGATTAATACAATCAAAGTAAAAAACCTAAGAATATGTATTATAATAAAATGACTGTCTTCTGCAACAGACTACCCACTTAGAAAATCTAGGAAGTTCGTTTAGCCTCTAGGAAAGCTGAACTGCCTTGTTAACAAGTAAAATAGCATTTTTAGTCACAGTGCTTTACTACACTGTTACACAAGAGTGAATTCAAGTATGAATGTTTTGTCCTGGAGCTCTGGGTTTTAGACATGGAGTCATTAAGCTAAATTGAATGGACCTGAAGAGTCTTCCTTCAACTTTTTCCCTAAATCAGTCTCCTTGGAAAAAGTGGACATTATATATATATAAATTGTATGTGCGTGTTTGTGTTTGTGCTTGCGTGTATGTGAATGTACAGAGATAAATCTGCAGTAACTGTTAGAATTTATGTATCATCCAAGGTGGCTCAGGTAATTTCCATCCAAATTATCTCTTAATATTGTACCCTATCCCTCCAATCAATCAAGATCAGTTTATGTTCAACCAACCTCCTTTTATTCCATTCCAAAAAGGTTAATGGTCAATTTATGGTACAGTAGCTGGAAATTGCATGAGAACTCCTGAAATTGTGGAATCAGCACCAATTAGTGAAGCAGATGTTTTAACTACATTGGTGGATTTATTTAAGGAAATATCTTCTCGAGAAAGGTAAAGCCTCCCAGGAGAAGAGCCACAGTGTACACACTTCATGCATGCATGCCTGAGAACAAAGGCAGAAGGAAGTGACATGAAATTAACAATATTTTAGACAAAGAGCAAGCAGAGTGACAAAGAGAGGGCCCAGTAAATTCTTAATTATTTACACCCACTGCCTCCTTGTGGTCAGTAGATTATGACATGTTGAAATGTCAAAGCCATTGAAATGACACTTTGAACAATAGTTAATAAGGCAAGGGAGAACAGCTTTTTTCCAAGAGAACCTATGAAACCTATGAGTCAGAAGCAGAGTCAGAGATTTTTTTTTTCCTATCTGCCATGCTCCAGAACACCCTGAGGAAGAATATGATTCAATTGCTTCTGGAATTGACTTGCTTACCTAATAGTTGACTCTAGATCAGGCAGATTGACTATATGCCTTATTCTCTGCATGACCAACATACTCCTACATTTTGCTAAGTTCAGGTGCAGCACTGCTGATGCTTGGCTAATTGATACAAGCTACACTGCAGACATTGCCATTCTTATCAAAATTCGCAAGATACTGCATTCAGGTAAGACTCTGTGCCATCTAACTGAGGGTGTTCAGTTCTATTATCAGTACTGGAAAGTTATCATTTTTAGCTACAGCTACCCTGCCAGCCCTTTTAAGGATAGACCTAGTTTTTCTGACTATGGAGGTACAGTTTACTGCAGCATTTCAAATATTAAAAATAAGATTTATAAGGCTGATTCCACCCATCCTATGTACAGCTGACCAGGAGTGTGGGAATCTTTCCCCACCTATGTACAAATGATCATCCATGTAGCTTATTGGTGGCATGAGTCACATGGTCTTCAAATTCAAGATTACACAAATGGACTCAATCTATACATCTCCCTAAAGATGGGAGTCCCTTCCATTTTTCAGGATTCCAATCTTCTCTGAGATTGGAAATTTAAGGGATATTCTGTATGGAGTCTTGTTTTGAGTTCTGCACTAGATGTGTTCAAGCAGAGGCTGAACAAACACCTTTTAGCTATATCTTCATTTGGGCTTCTGTAATGAATCAGAGATTAAACTTGGTGGCCTAAATGCCTCCCTTAAATTCTGCCTGAAAACATGTTTAGTGAGGGAGCTCCATGCCGGCTCAGCCTCAGCTGATCTTTTCCCAAAAACATGTGTTTATTATCTGAACTGCTTTGATGCTTGTTCTCTTTGTCACTATTTCAAAACCTGGTAGTTCTTTTTGCAAGCTCAGGAAGAGGAGAAATAATGGGAAAATGGTAACCCAGGGCTAATTTTTTTGCCCCAGTACGAGCAGTGGATGTGTAGATGTGCAAAACAGAAGCTCTTCTACTTTCAACCTTAGTTGTTTAATCACAAATTGTTTTTCTATTTCTCTCTCTATATATTTCTATATATATTTCTCTCTAAAGAGATTGGAAAGATGGTATTTTTAAAAAAGAAAAAAAAGTAGGTCTGAAAATCTTTTTGCTCCTTACCTACCTTCTGACTGAAAGGAGATTCTATGGCAAATGTGGAGACTTCCATTCTGAATTTTAAACATTTTACGATAAACCCGGAAGGAATGACGTCTTTTACGTCCGCACGGGAATACCGGTGAAGGCGGGCTACCCTATCCCAGGTGGCTACCAGGTCCCCAACATCGGTATGTGTCTCGGAAAATGGCCCAAGCTCCATCAGGAACCTCTCAGGGTCCATCAGGCGTCTGAGGCGGAACTATTGCGATGGGGGGAT
>JANHFJ010008634.1:116832-129187 GCA_032468195.1 Cerberus rynchops
GTGGACCAAATATTAGGCATTTCAGCTGTGAACTTCCTTCTCTACTTGCCTTATCTTGCACAGAAACATTTCTAAATCAGATTACTTACTTGGTTGCTTGTTCCTCTTTTGGTATATATTCAATAATTATTATTACAGTGTCCTATTTTTACATGACTTCCACTATCCTGAATTCATCAGAAGTCAAAAGGAAAACCTTCTCTACTTGCAGTTCCCATCTCATGATTTTGATTTTGTATTATAGCACAGGCTGTGTGAGATACTTAAGACCTAGCAGAGACATGGGCAAACTACGGCCCACAGGCCACATCCAGCCCTTTGGGCTTTTTAATCCAGCCCACAGAACTGCCCCACCTTTCTCAACCACCTTATTCCATTTACGCAGCAGCGCTTATCGCACCCTCCCTTCCTGGATGCAAAGGCCTTTCATTCTAGCCGGGAGATTGATGGATCTCACCACCTGAAAAAAAAGTCAATGAAGGGGTGGGGCTTGTTTCCAGGAAATGATGTTGCATGCAAAGCAACACTCATGGCTGGCTGTCAGTATGTTTCCGGCTGGTGAGGGAGGGGTTTGGACAAAGACCTGCGGCCTCCCGGCTGCCACCACAGTTCTCTGCCACCTCCTGGAGCTTCTGATGGCCGGATCCACAGGTCTGTGCTGAGATTGGGGTGGGGGTCATTTGGGGCTCGCTGCGGCACTGTCGGTTGGGTGGCCATGGCTTTTGCTGGCTCCTGGGGGCTCCCAGGAGCAGCTGCGGCCTCCGGCGGCCTTATGCAGGTCTTCGGCAGCCTCCCGGCTGCCGCCGCAGTTCTCCGCCGCCTCCCAGAGCTTCCGGCAACAGCCATGGCTTTCATCGGCTCCGGGGGCTCCCAGGAGCAGCTGCGGCCTCCGGCGGCCTCACGCAAACTTGGGGGCAATATGCTGATTCGATAAACTGCTTAGAGAAGGCTGTACTATGAAGCAGTATATGTGCTAAGTGTTATTGCTATTTTATTCCTCTACTTACAGTCAGTTTCCCACGGTAGGTACTTCTACGTGCTCGACATTCTGCTGGATAAACTTTCAGCTCTTTACATATACTCCCTTTTGGTACAATAGGAGGGCTGATGGTGGCCCCTGAAAAGGCCAAAGTAATCCGATCATTCTTAAAAGCAAACTCCAAAGGAGGAATATCCTTTAAAAAAAAGCAGTTTATGTTAAGCCAAGTAGAACTAGAAAGGATCTAAAAAAATCTGTCCTGGACAGAAGAGATATTTTTTGGCTGTGATATCAAATAACATTATTTCAATGCATAGGTGCTTTTCACTTTCTAACTTGTCAACTAGCAGCAGCAATTCTGTCAGGCAATAAAGCAGAGAAACCACCCATCTTTGGCCTTTCCTGATTTGTAACCTTGTGTCTAACAGGCCAGCTACAGATGACTTTATTAACTGGTGGTGACACTTTCTTTTCATTCCTTCTTCCCTCATTATCCTTTTCTTTGTCTAGTTTTTTAAATTATGAGGGTTTGGAAGCCAATGTGAGAGCCTTTGTTCAATGAAGAGTGGGATTAAAAAACAAAAGAAAGGGTCAAGATTTTATTTATGTGACATCTACCATACATTAGTAAGCCTGATAAATGACTACAATAGATATGTTCTCACAGAAGAAAAGATTCCCTATGCTGGAGTTAACCAATATAATTAAGAGCCAAAAATCAGAGGAAAGAACATAAACAAGAAATGTGAATAGAGAAATGTGAATTTACCAAAAAACAAAACAAAACACCCTTTCCTCATTTTTTCACACTGTTACCTCCTTTTCCAACCTTAAGAATCAAATGCAGTAGAACATCATAGCATGCTGGCTGGGGGATGTTAAACTCTAGCATGGCATTTTTATAGAAACGACATAATTTGCACCAAAAATTCCTTTCCCTCAATTTTTTATTTACAACCAAACCTGTTAAAGAGATCTGATAAAAATACAATGAAGATACCGCATCGCATACAGTGCCTTTTCCCCCTTCCTAAGCGCTATTTGATTTGTTGAGGAGGAATCTCCAAAAGGGGTGGGGTGCCCTCTTCTTTACAAGGAAAAACTTGCATTATTTCCATCCCTCTTCCTTTTTGATTCCCCGCACCCCTTAATCCGTTCCCACAACGCAGCAATTCTTTTTATATTATTATTAATCTTTCCTCTCCAACTTCCTCCTCACCTGTGCGGCACGGGTCAGCCCTTCGCTTACAGCGTAGTTGAACGACTCAATATGAGCCCGTGCAATATCCTGAAGGGCAGGCCGCTGTTGCTCTTTGGGCAGGCCGTAGTCCGACGCCGTAAGATGCTTGAGGCTGGGGCCGCTGGGCAAATTCCTCCATTTGCCCGCAGCATCCATGCTTTCTCACACGCGAAAAACCATGTGAGCCTTCCTCTTACCGGAAGACAGACACAGGGATCTTTACCTTCCTTTCCTCTTTCCCCCCAAAGCTTGCTGGGACTTGTAGTTAGTAGGGTCCAAGCAAGCGAGAACTGCTTTCTGCTCCCAGGATGCAATGCTCTTCCTTTCTCCGTAAAACGGGAATAATTTGTAAGAGATCTGATTTTGCTGCCACAGATTGGATTTGGTGCAGAATTCTTTACTTTTAGTAATACAAAGTGGAAAAAAAATATGGGAATGTTATATTTTTTTTAGAAAATCAATTTCTATGGTGCAGAAAATACAATTTAGTCCGGTGGTGGGAAAATCAGCAGTCAAATCTTCATACTTAATTTGCATTGGCACCACTTTGGAATAATAGAGTTGGACGGGACTCGTATATTAAATTAGGACGTGAAATAGTAATATAACGAAGGACGCTTTTCTGACAGCTGGAGGTTGATACTTTTAATTTGAGATGGGACAATATTATGAAGGGACAGGGAAGAGGTTTTCTTCTGGTTTTTTTTAAGTGCAAGACGCATATTTTAGGCCAACCTGACTGCTTCTCTGTGTTTCTTGTTTTGAGTAGCAGAAAATGGTGCTTCTGTTTTAATAACATAGCTGGAGAGTTTCTAGGTAGCACAAAAAAGGGACTTTCACCACTATACAGGGAGATGTGGTTTGTCTTCAGGGCATAATAAAAACGTTCAATATTTTACTAAGAAAAATAAATACAGTGGAAAAAACATGCACTCTAAAAATCATATAACACCTTTTAGTCAGGCATAGAATAAAGTAATTAAATGGGGCATGACTGCAAAGAAAACTAGCAGGGCTGGTATGATGGAAAAGCACTGGATAGTTGTGGTTGTAGTTACATTTTCTTTTCTTTTTTTGCCTCATGTTTTATTTTATTTTTTGTCTTTCTATGTCTTACTCATTTTCTGTGCTCTATGTAATGTTGCTTATCCTGAAAGGGAACAGTATGATGGGTATAAATGTAGGAAAGAAAAAATACAAACACAAAACTCACACACAAAAATATTCTCAACAGAGAACACCAAATAGTCCAGACACAAAGCTATAATGTATATACTGCTGTGATTTACAGGTTAAAAGCTATAAAACAGTGCAAAAACCTGCCACTCTGGTGAACACAGCCATCTGTTTACTGGGTTCATGGCCTTCTGGTGTGTGAAAGCTGCTTAGGAAATGATGTGTAGCTGAATTCATGCATTGTGTCAACCCCCTTAGGGAGGGGGTGTCTTGAAGGAGGCTATATAGCGGTAGTTCACCTCTATTCTACCATTCTTTAGACGCTTTTCAATTAATCATAATACTTCATTAAATGTACAGTATATGGTGTCTAGTTATCAGTAATTCAGGTCTCAGATTGAGGCATATTATGAAGCATTGTTTGTGCTTGTTAATGAATGACTTCCAATGGAACCAGGAGAAGGGTAATATAACCATCCTGGTTATATTACCCTGTATGTAAAAGTAAGCTTTTAATGCCATGAACATACTATCTTTCTTGATCACCAAGGAGTAGATTTGAGGATGTGGCAGTCTCCTGCAATGTTTCTCCTTTCTCTGAACTGTTCCAGTCAATGGTTGCACCAGGAGGAATATTTAGCTTAATGTCTCTGATGTGTGGGATTCTGCTCTTGCCCCTGTTTCACATCTAGATAAAGCCCCATGTCTGTAATTCATGCATTCAGAGTAGGTGTAAAACAGCATAGACTAGAGGTAGCCATGAAGAAGTCCTTTATCTAAACAGTAGCGTAACCCTGAAAGGGAGACAGAAATGCAAGAGTGTACATTCTTTTTGACATAAGAGGGAGTGAGGCTTTTCAGATTTTGTTTATAGCCTTTAATAATAGAATTGTTTAAAAAGTATTTAAAACATGACTCTGTTTTCCCCCATATCTTGGGTTAGAATAGGTAGTAAATCTCCTACTGGATTATATATGTTGAGATGGTTGTTTTTCTTTTATAGGCAGGTTTTTTTTTTAATTGTAAACCACCCAGGGTTGCCATGGAGTTGGGTGGCCTTATAAATCTCATATAAATATTTATAAAGCTGCCTGACTCTACGATTGTTATTCATAAATAATTAAAATCCCTAGTGTTATCTAATGGCTATTTTGTTGAATACTAGAGTAATTTTTTAAAACTTGCCAGCTAAATAAGCAAAAAATCCCTATGAATTACTAAAGGCAAAATAAAATCATTCAATAAAATTTTGTTTCATAGATTCATATGTACTGAAAAGACAGAAAAAAGTACTGCATTTCAGTTAAGAACAGAGTAAGTACAGTAATATATGGATGAAATATAACCAAAAGGAAGGATGGAAGGAGTTGATTTAAATCATATTAGTGTTCAAACTTTATGTGAATGCCAAGCAGAATCTGTTATTAAGCAAGTGACTGTTTAGTTTGGGAACATCAGTTGTCAACCTGATAGATTCTGCAGGATCAGAGGAAAGTAAATTAAATATAATCACATTTTTACTATGTAGTTTGTGGTATTGCCACATCTATTTAAAATGGTAATACAATAATAAAACATAAAGCTAATTTTAGGATTAGAGAATGTTCTTAAATGGCAATTATGTCATTTAGATGTATCTACCCATGCTTTCATATATTTTAATGAATATTAATTGAGGCACACATGCATACATACATATGATCCACAAATAAAGTCAGATTTTATATTTTTAATTCATTTGAGAGGTTTGAGTACAAATATCAGCAATACATGCATTGCTTACAGTCAAACAGTATATTCCATCAGACACAAATGTGTACAACCACACTATAACTTTCTGAAGACAGACAAAAATTAATATGTAACTTTAGAGTGTGTGTGTTCATTTCTGAAGTTTTTTAAATAGTGTAATATGGAGGCCTGATTCAGAGTTAATTTGGTTTGGAGGCAGAAACAGCATGAACGTGTTAGTAATTATCTGTAGGCCATCCTCTAAAATTGTAGTCACAATATATTTTACTCTTGTTGGCACAGCTGTTGTAAACTGTTGCAAACCTTTCCTACAAATAAAACTATCTTACAGTTACAGTAAAGTTTCATTATATCCCCAATTGAAAACCTAATCTTTGAATGACTACATTCATATTTATATTCATTATATTCCAGCATATTGCATGTCAGGCATATACAATGGTTCTCTTGCCTTATGCTCTAAGAATAAAGCTAGAGGAGTTGTGGTAGAACTGAGCCTAATATGATCTCCAGTTAATTCAAATAATTCATCACACACACAACACACACACACACACACACACACACACACACACACACACGGAATGGAGAGAATCCAAAGGAGGAAAGGATTTATTGATTTCTGTCACATTCTAGAAGAGATTATTATTTTAAATATTTGCCATTTGATTCATCAAAAAGGAGTTATACCTTCGTCTCAGTAACACTGGTGTAGTGGTAATTTTTTTGCACTAGGATAAGGTAGACCTTGATTAAAATCTGCCCTGAACCATAAATACTGAGGGACTTTGGGCCAGCAATGCACTCTTAGTTCTGACAGAAAGGAGGAGGATGCACATGCTACCCTAAGCTCCTAGAGCAGTGTTTCTCAACCTTGGCGACTTTAAGATGTTTGGACTTCAACTCCCAGAATTCCCCAGCAAACCACTCTCCAAATCTTGCCAAAAAACCTGCAGAGATGAGTCCAGGCACCTGCCAGGAACCAAGGTACACACATGTACACACAATGCACACCAAAATTTTCCCCTATTGTAGAGCACCCTCTGGATTTCTAATTGTTTTGGCTGGCTGGGGAATTCTGGGAGTTGAAGTCCAAACATCTTAAAGTTGAAAAACACTGTCCTAGAACAAAGGCAGACTATACTTGAAAACAATTAGAAATCCAGAGGGTGCTCTACAATAGGGGAAAATTTCGGTGTGCATTGTGTGCACGTGTGTGTACCTTGGTTCCTGGCAGGTGCCTGGACTCATCTCTGAAGGTTTTTTGGCAAGATTTGGAGAGTGATTTGTTATTGCTTGCTTCCTGGAACTGAGAGAGCGTGACCGGCCCAAGGTCAGGCAGGTGCCTTTGTGCCTAAGGCAGGATTAGAATTCATTGTCTTGTAGCCTGGAAAACTACACCAATAGAATTTATGTCTATTATATTTCTTGAAGGCTTAATTACAATTAAGAAATGTTGACAAAATTACTTGATTACTAAAATCAATTAAAACTTATATTTAGTTTTATAATAGTCTATTATTAATCCATGGCCATTTTCTTTCCATCTGCAGACATCAGTTGGAGGACCCCACATGAATTGTTAACAAAGCAAAACCAGTTCAAAGTAGGTGATTAGTGGAAACAAACCTGTTGTCAACTTATGAATAATAGTTTAGTTTTATGGGTGCTTATTTTTGAAGAAAGGGAGACTATTCTACATAGACATTAATAGAATTGTAGTTTGGTGCCATATGTATTTACTATTTCGAAAATCATTGTAATTTTAAAAAATATTCTTTTTCAGTGTCACCATCCTATTTGGGGGATATTTTATTTTGCTTTTATCTATTGGTCCTCCCTACCATGCAAATTCCCAAATGCCTCTTTGCCCACTCCTTCTAATTTCTTCTATAGGGCTGAAGGATTCAGAAGAGCAGATTTGGATAGCCCCACCAGAGTGGAGTGGAACAAAAGAGAAATATTCACTATATAATGTGTCACAATGTACCCCTTACTCCATCTGCAAAACACACTGGCAATGCAATTAATTGCTTAAAAGAATTGTGCATATTCAAAGAGCTGAATCATTTCAGTGTGCAAAGCCTTTTTTATAAATAAATCTGAAATATTTGTTTCAAGTATTTGGTGAGTATTTTGACTTTGAAACATCTCCAAAATAACTGAAAGGACCTGTTTAATCCTTTTAATATCTGTTATCAAATCTTCTGCAAAACACTGGTGCTTCATGGCAATTTAACACCATGTCTTCAGTGAGGGGAGCTCCATATAATTAAATGACAGTAACAAAGTTTGTAGTGCAGTCATATTTAAAAGACAGAAATAATTGATATTAACTTGAAAGGCACAGATATATCAGCTTACCACTAGTGCTTTATTCATGAAATGGGCTTATATATTTATGGTTTTTATTTATTTAATTGGCAGTTGTACATGTTCTAGCAATCTTCCTCAACTGCTGTATCCAGAATTCCTATCCCCATCATTGTCAAAGCATTACTAAAATATCTGGATATTGTACATGAACATTTGGACATAACACACCACCTCATGTTTAAATGTTTGCTATAGAAACAAATCTGGTTCATTTATTTATTCTTGAACAAACTTTCCTATTTAAGATAATATTTTTGCCAGTATCTAGTATACAAAACTTCAATCACTTTATGGAACAATTGTTCTGAGTATATGAGTATTTATAGTTTAGTGTTTTTACTACTTAACTGCTTTGAAGGATTGTAGATCCCCAGTTCCCTAATTCTGTTGGAATAAATCTACTGACCAAAGGATTTTCACTGCCTAATAAATACTAGCATGCATGATTCCATCACATTATGAAAGATACACAAATCAGATACAGTGTAAAATATATACCCAATATCAGAAAAGGCCATACAGACAATTGCTTAAGGTGGAATACAGCCCTTTTAAGAGATTTTGTTTTAAATAATCAGATGTGCTATTTTAATATTCCTATGTAAGGCTTTCCCAAATACTTATAGTATTAAACAATGAGTCCAAAAGTTAAAAGTAAATTCTGTATATATGAATTTTTTTCACAAAGTTATCCTGTATAGCTTCAATTTTGCTGTCTGCCTTAATTTATACAACATGTATATAAAGGAAAACAACATTGTACTGCATTTTTTTTGCCTATGCAAGGACTAAATGCAAATAATACATAATTCAAGAAAATCATAGTTTTACTGAAAGTTACATCCTGCCTCCTTCGCCATTGAAATTATAAAAATAAGGGGGAAATTATAATTAACAAACAGATGTGGCAGTATGGTTACAATAAACATAAAAGTATGTTATTTTTAAAGAAACATGAACACTGACATTTCAGCATCTATGTAAAATGAGGCATATCCTAAGGACACCTGGATGCCAATACATTTAGTAATTGCAAACAAGAACTGAACAGCTGAAAGGATATTCCTCAGAATATCAGTTCTCAAACTAAGCTTACTTAATAAACCTAGGGCATTGCATAAAAATTTAGGACATTACAATAGCTAGTTTGGTTTTTTATCCCACCTTTATTACTTTAGCAAAGAATTCAAGGTGGCAACTATACTTTATACTCCTTTCTCTTAATTCTTTTAATGTCAAATAAACTTGGCAAAGCAAACATCCTCAGTTGAAAAAAAACTGTGACAAGCAAAAATCATGAATATTCCCATCCCTTAGGGAATACTGTATATTTGCAAGCACTCCATATTTGTATTAGGTCAACATTATTTCATTATATTCAGAGTACGTACTTGCAAACTATTCAGTCAAAAGCTTGTTATTCAAGAGGCATTCTGGGAGTTGAAGTCCACACTGCCAATTCCTTGGCTCTATCTGTGTAATTTGTGGCCCTCCATGAATTTCATCCAGGACCATATTTTCTTGTGTGTAAACCTTTTTTCCACTCTACAGTACTATAATTAATCAGATTACCATTCTGATCCAACATGTCTCTTTGTTTTAAATCCTAATGGGTTTAGCTGAATTTCTTCTGCCTTTTGGGGAATGTGACTTCAAGTTTTAAGCATAAGCCAGTGTTAGTCAATACAAGAACAACACAATTTATACTCTATGAATGGACATAATAGTAGTAATATTGTAATTCCCATCCAATCTGAATCAGTCTGAGTACAAGATAACTTATCAATGTAATAATTAGGAGTAATACTGTAATTGTCTTCCAACAATTCCCAATAGTTACTCAATTTTACCTTTTTTATTACAACAGAAGCAAGACTTTTAACTGGTGGTTTACATCTGCCAGATCATGCTCATTGGTCCACTGACAAATGGCTAATTTCATTTCATCTTCCTAAATTATAAAGCTGTTCTACAGCTTTGACCTAAAATATTATAGCATGCAACATGCAGTAGTATCTAGAATGACAATGTATTCATATAACACATCTAATGATCTTAACAAGAAAAGTTAGTAAAGTGTGTTGTGGCTTCCTGAATTTTCAGCATAAGGCTTTGATCCAAGTACCCCTAAGTAGTTTCAAATAATTTAACCAATTTATAAGTAAGTACATATTAAGTTCAGGATATACATTTGCAGTTAAGTGTCTCCTTTTCTGCTAAACATTCTGAAGGCACTAATAGATTATACAGTACTGTTTACAGTACACTATTTGCTATATTTGTGACACCCTCATGTTTTCCAAGGAATCATAATAGTGTAGTTATATAATCTGAACTATTTTGCCTACCTCTTTGAAAATTAAGATAATTCTTGCCTTAAATGTTTTAGTATGTTTTTCCCCATTCTGCTTGGCCTAAGTAACATGTTTTGCTTAAGACAGAAACTAGCAATCTTGCAAGGAGACAGTTGATTTTTTTATATAATAAATTACACACTAAAATAAAGTTGTTAATTTTAGGATAGGAAGATCTGTTGATTCAGTGCTTTTTGTAAATATACAAACTATGTCAAAGTGATAAGGAGAAGTTAACTTCTCATTATAAGAGAATGCCCAATTTATGGAAATCAGGCATGAAATAGCTCTGGGAAAGTTCTATTTTAATATTGAGAAAGGATATTTTGCAGTGATAGGTTATTAAAAAAACAGTTATGTTGTTTCATTGAGTGTGTTCCTGATGACTATAAGTTTGCATATCCATGTCAGCCCTAATTTTAGAAGAGGACCAATGAAGACATGAGTGATGTCTGACCAGACTCCATTCTCTTCCTATGGACTGACAGTAAGTTCCCTAGATCCAATCATTCTCCTATGTACTCTTTCTCTAGAAGAGCAATAGGGAGAATGCTGGTTCTGAGTGAAAAGTCTTCACTTATTAACTACTAATGCATATTGGCTGGGTTCATGCATGTTCAATTTATTCAATGTTATGTGCCACTTTTCCAATAAGACAAAACTTTCAAAGTGGCTTTCAATTAAAATATGCTAAGCCATTATGTAGCTTGTTTAATTTAGCTCAGAGGATGCAAACCAATCAATCATGATGTAGTAACAAACTGTAGCCTAGTACAATACTTGAACCTAATTGCATTATTTTGGGATTACTTAATGCTGGCAAGAAATGAAGAACTAGGATAAAACAATTGCCCTGTCACTTATTTGGGAGACAGTAATGATCTTCCCTTCAACTATGATTTACTCTAGTACCACTTCGCTTTCTGCATATGGTTTTAACTGGATTTTCAGTCATGATTTGGACTCAGTTATCATGGATGTGATTAGCAGTAGTTTACTCAGATTGGACAAATTAGAAAGGGAATACTAATTCACAAAAGATAGACAGAGATGGAATAATGTGGACATAATAACAATTGTTTTGCTGTGCCAAGTGAACTGAGATAAAATGTCTATGTTTATTTAACCCCAAATTTAAGCATAGTTTATTGAATAGTGGCCTGGGTTCCATGTATTATGATGCCTTACTGGGTGAATTCACACATCATGGTCATTGCAATGCATGAATTCAACCAATATTTGTGGACAAGGAAAGGATCAAGACTTCCATTTCACTATCTCAGAAAGATTTCTATAAGATATAAAGACAAGCAAAAGGATGAGATTAAAAAAAAAAAAACAAGAATATAATAGGATTTTGCCATTGTGCCAGCTTATCAGAAGAAAAAAGGAATTTTGCAGACTCCCACAGTTAGTTTCTTGAAAAGAACATACTTTTTTTTTTAAATGAACACACAAATATATATATAAAGGCAAAAATATTGAAGAAATTTCATACCACGCAAACCAGGGCAACTTTTTTGTTTTAGTTTAAAAGCAACGTTGTACAAACAAAACTAATTAGGAGAGTTGTTAGGAACAAAGCTAAGGCACTAGAACTGCAGCAAGTAAAGAAAGAAAAGATCCACAAGTCTTAGTGGAAAAATCTTCAGTCTCTCAAGGATACTGATACTTGCATTTGCTAAAACAATTTATTAAATTAGAAGGAAAAAGATAAAGACAAGACTTGATCATACCCCTGGATTTTGCTGACATTTTAAAAAATGATTATGTTGTCCTCAAACATAAATATTGGCTTCGGTTACAGGATTTGTTATTGAAACAATGCTTTAAAACATTTAAAGTCGATGAGAGCTTTTTGGTTCATCTGGGGCTTTCCTTTGAAATGTTCCTCTTCTGAAATTAAAAAAAAATATGCCACTTTTCCCCTTCTTCTTTTTGGCATGATGTGCAGATGCAATGTTCAGTGTTTCTTGGATGTTCCCTGGATCCAAACAGGTGGACGCTTTCCAATGTGTTCATTTTATTCTTAGTTACGACAACTTTATAAATACAGCTTGTTGGTTCTGTTTTTGAATAGTATCATTCAGAGGAAAGATGCAAGAGATGGCTACATCTACAATACCTTGACAAAGCTCTGCATAAAGTTTCCTAAAAACCAAAAGGTGGAAAACAGTAATTAAAATTATGCTAGTAAAATACTGTATTAACATCTCAAGCATTGATCTACAATAATTGCAATCTTGGCCCTGTCAACAAGCTGATTTCAAAAGACCGTTAACTTACTGACTTTGATCATGCTCAGAAGTTTCCGCATTTCTTGCTGAAAGCTACAGCAGATGTAAGATTTTAAGTGTGGGTTTCTTTTCCTCCATAGGAGACAGGTATTAACCTCTCCCAGAAGATAAGAATAGATCCCAACTGTTAGACCAGGGGTCGGGAACCTTGGCTCTTTCATGACTCATGGACTTCAACTCC
>JANHFJ010008634.1:147557-158818 GCA_032468195.1 Cerberus rynchops
GCCTAATCTTTATTGCCCTGCTTACAGAAACTGCCCACCCAGTCACATGACCCCCTCAGCCATGCCCACCAAGCCACTCCCACAGAATTGGTAGTAAAAAAATTTGAATTCCACCACTGACCAGCACCCATTACCTGAGTTCAATGTCACATCTTTTGTCCCATTCTAGGCTGACTGAAGAATCAGGTGATAAGGTCTTTGAGAAGGAGATGGTGCCAGCAACTCAAACTCTCCTGGTATCAGGGAAAAATATCCTTCTTGCTGTTCAGAAACTTCTCATTCAACCCGATGCTTGCAGTTCTGTAGAAGAATTGGCTGTTTCTGCAAAAAGGATACTTGTGGGAACCATAAAAGTACACTAAATTTATTCCTACCTATCGAAACGTAGTTTTGCACATTTGGCATAGCAGCTAGTCAGATATGTGCAGTGTTTATGAAAGCTTGTTGCTAAAATAAGATTTTTGCTTTCTATCTGGTTGCTTCTGAGATTTTTGATAGAAATAGAAAATAGAGCATTGCTTATTTCTACTATACTGTTTATACCAGGGGTGTCAAAGAGGTGGCCCGTGGGCCAGATGTGTCATGCCAGGTCACGCCCACCCCAGCACTGCAAGGGGAAAAATGTTGCAATACATCAAGTGACGCAGCAAATTTGATACCTGTAGTTTATATTGTTATGTCCCACAAAGGGTATTTAAGTTTCTGCAAATGGCAAAATCTCAGATACATATATGCTGCAAAAGGTTCAACTATCTATATGCTTTTAAGGATGGCTAGATCTGTGGCAATTTAAAAATGATGATATAGCAGTGTTCTGCTAGTACATTCCACCCCAAGAAGAAAACAAATAATTGCTATGTACCTCTTACTTATGACTAGCTACTACTAAAATACATGAGCAGAAAATGCTTGGCTATCAATTAATATTTGTCAGACCAAAAGAGGATTATCTCAGAGACCTCATTTGGTTATCTTAACCTGAAGGGTGAGAGAATTATGAAGTAAAAGGACAATCTATGAGGTCATTCTAAATACTTCCCAATTATAATAATAATTATCTCTATGCAACAAAGATCTTTATTGATGTGGCAATGCAGCCATTTTTTAAATTAGTAGTAATAGCAGTTATAGAGACTAAGGAAGATGACCTTGATAGAAATATGCAAGATCAGTTGCCAGGGTAATGAGGAGATGAAATATTTTAAATCCACAATGAAGATTATGTTTGGAAGTGGCTCAGACACCTCCCTAAATTACTGAAATATAAAAAGGAATAAAAAGTACAGCAGACTTGCAAGTTTCTGTCTTTATGGCTGATTTCATTAAAAGTAGTTTTAGACTTCTTATAAAGTTGATTTCTTTTGTCTGGTCTATTTAGTGGGATTGATAGTCCTGGTTTAGCATATGGACTATATAATATGTACAGAGAAAGTAGTTCTACTTGTATATTGCTAATGATTTACTGTATAACAGTAAGCTTTCAGATTCTTTTTAATGATATTAACAAGGGAGTTTATTATCTGTTTTAAATATACTATGGAAAGGGATGGTTGGTCTTTTTCAGCTATTCTGAAAAGTGGTCCTTCAGAGAAGCCTCCACTTTATTATACTACAAATATCTTATATGGATGTCAGTATTTTACATTTTTTACAGAAAGATGGAAGCAATTGGCAGCATGTAAATTTAAATTGTGATTTGTCAGAATTGTGCAATATCACTATGCTGCTTATACCCCTAAGTGTTTTAATTCTATTGCCCTTCCACAAGATGGAATAGCATAATAATAGGACCATTAAATAATGGATGAAAAGCAAGGGGAGAGAAATCATAAAATTGACCAGGTTTCTTTCATGACTCATGTGATTTTTCTAATCTTTATTCAGCTAAAATTATAGCAGAATAGAATGGATGAAGAAGAGGAGCCAGGAAGATGCCAAGTGAGGTTGTACAGTCATACAGCTAGATTTGCCTCATTCCCGCTGGACTATGGACTATGAAAGGCAGATGTTTTTTCCACTTGGTGGCGGTGTCATGAATGGTAGAATCAACCAAGCACTTTGCCTAACGTGTACTGCATCTTTACAATTAGATGCAGGATAGGAATTGACAATGGGGGCAGCAAATCAAAAATAGGTTGATGTCATTTTAATTTAGCTGGGGAGAAAGGCCCCAAATGACACTGTTGTTAAAATTGCCAAATAACTTTGCCAAATAAATTATTGCAATGATCTTGACTGCTGTAAAATGAAACTTCTCTTAACAATTGCTAACATTACTATTATATTTTAAATTTTAATTTATAAGGTGCTCTGGGCACAAGAGGATTCCACCATCAGGCGGATAATCCAAGCTGCTCATTGGCTGTTTGATTGCTTGCTGATGCTAGACTCTGCTGAAGATGTATCAGCGGTGCTAAGTGCTTTTCAACCCTTTTCAGAGGCTCTTCTGTTACTCAGCAAGCTGACAGAAAGACTCCTTTGGGATCTTAAAGAATCTTTGCAACGGAAACATTTAGCTCAAACTCTGCAGACCCTTAAAAACAGCATCTGTATGTTATTCACAGCAAAAGTCAGCCACCTTCAGTATCCCCATGAGCAGCAAATGAGCCTATCAAAAAATTATATTTTTGACTTAGCAAAAAATAGTGTAAAAAAATTGATATCCTTATTGAAGAGCAACATGGGAAGAACAAAAAAACTGCACGAAAGGTATGGCCTTTTCTCCCAGCATTTGCATCAATTTCTAGGCCTTATGTCTAATCCACAGCCAATTCATCTACATGAAGATAAATCAAACTTACCTGTAGAAGCTCTACTTTTCTATTGCATACTGTTTGCTGATTCATCAAGAGCAACTCTAAAACAAGAGCTAATTCAACTTTGTCATCGTTTACTGAAGTTCAGAAAAGTGATTGCCATGGATGTAAGCACATTTAATGGCTTTCCAAAGGAAAATATAAAAGAAGAATGTTTTGCCATAAAAACCGAAATGGAACATCTTAATGAAATAATACGTTCTGCTGTTATCTATCAGATTTTGGATAATTTGGTTGATATTAAAGGCCCCATGAGGAGACTGGTAATAGCTGCCATGGAGCCACATGCTCATGTTAGAAAGGAAGGCTTCCTAAGAAAATTGAAACCTTTGATTACCACATTCTTCAGCCAGTCCACGCAGATGCTTAAAGCAGCCAATTTGATTCTTGTTACATGCACTGAAAGGGAAACTGTTGAAGACATTGAACAGTGTATAGACCAATTTAATAGACTTCTTGCCACAGTGCCTGGTCTCCTGAGTGAACTGAGCCTTTTCTCAGGAAATGGTGATGTATCTAAAAAATTAAACTCCTTGTCTCAAATATGGTCAAGCACAACAGAAAGTTTGATGATGTGTTTGGACAAAATACTTGATTTGCACGAATTCCTTGATGCATCTATTCAAGAAATGATGAGACACAAAGAGGCAAGTGAAAAAGCTTTAGCTATGCAGCACTTTGAACATTTTATTTGGCACACATCTAGACTGTGCAGACAAGCAACACTGATAGTTGAGTTCATTAGTAGATTTGTGGCCAAAGCCAGAGATCCCATTTTCCGGAATGGGCTCTTGGTTTTAATTAAACAACTGAAAAATGCCATAACACAGACAGAAGTTAGCCTCCACTGGTGTATGGCAAGAATGACCAGTCTGCAAGCTAAAGAAGAATATTCAAAGAAGACAAATAAATTGATAGAGTTTGCTTGTAATGTCCGAAAGGGGCTAGACGAATGTAATCAGCCAGATATTCTTAGTCCACTTCGGGATGCTGTCCATGATTTCAATATTTCCATAGATTTTCCAAATGCCCTTGCTTCACAGGATCCTGTGGAATTTAGTACACAAAGTTTCATAAAACAAAATAGCTCAAATAATGCAGAATTGCTGGTCGGGTCTTTGGACAAATTTAGACCAGTCTATTGTCCTTCTCCAGAATTTCCCAGAAGAAATATTATATACCAGAAAGATGCAGTCCAAAGAGTTAGTTTACACCCACTGATTAGTGAGCTGACAACAGCAACAAGAATACACGATGCCATATGCCTGAATGGCATTTGTGCTGATTTGCTGGAGCTTGCTAACTGTTGTATTGATGCAGCTAAAGAAGCCTTATGGATTGTTGAATCACCTATGTCTGATAAACTATTGCATTACAAAGAAATAGTGAGGTTAATCCCTCATTTTATTGGATTGGCTAGAGAAGTAGAGGCAAACCCTGTTCTCAATTCAGAGCAACTGCTGCAAATGGCTATTTTGCTTTCTGAGAAGATTGACGAGACAAAGCACAATCTGACTTTCGTTGTAAGTTCTTGGTACAGGCTGGCAAGGCAGTTACTGGTAATTGGCTTTATGCCTCCATGCAGTTCTCATGATGAAATCCAAAGTTTAGATGAGATCATGGAGATTTTAGAGACACTGGTTCAGTTAATTAGCAAAGTGGTCCATTTAGATTACAGAAAATTGCTCCCCGAGTGTTCCAGCCTTCAGGAAATTTTCCTGCGAGTTCAAAATAAGTTCACTTGTGTACAAACCAGAACAAAATACCTACTTGAAAAAGCACAGGATATTAGTAAATCTCATTCTGATTTTGCTAAACAGGACAGTTTTGATGCAAGTTGTATTCTCTGGTCTGTTACCATCCAATCATTGTTAAGTATTGTAGATCAGTTTATAGGACGAGATGTATTGGCCTTAAAAGAGTTACAAACTAAAATGAAATACCGGCTTTGCCTGCAGAGCACGCTGACAACAGTATCTGAAAATTCTGTTAGAATACAGGAATCTGCTAAGTTGTCAATTCTGTTATGTGCAAGACAAGGCATGGAGAATGAGATTCTATCTCAAATAGAAGAGATCAAAATATTGACAGAATCTCTGCTTCAATTTGCAAATGCTTTGGCAGTCTCTCCAATAGCAGCTCCCAGTTTATTGATTCAGTTTGAGGTTCTCCAAAGAAAACTTGCCATAACAGTCAAAGCTGTCCTGCTTCAACTGAATGGACTCAATGGAGATTACTTGAGCAGCATCCAGAGTGTTGTCAGATTAAGCCAATTTATATCACACGGCACTGGAAATAACAGTGACCTCATCCAAAAGGAGACCTTTGGAAGAAAGGCAGCCTTCCTCAAAGCAAATATCCAAATGGTGGACAAAGTAATTCGGGATGCACTGGAGGAGCCATCCAAATTTCTAAAGCCAAAAGAAAATTTACTTGCCACTACAAGCAACCTTCTCCTCCTTACTGATGAAATTATGGGACTAGCTGGACAATTCCACAGCCAGCTAGACCAACACCATCATCTGGTAGATAGTCTTCTGTATGAGTGGTCTGCTAAAGCTGGTTATCTTGTGAGACAGCTTCAGTCCATGAAGGGCATCAGTGAAACAGTTCTGCAAGTAGTTAGAAGGTGCTTACAAAATGATGAGGAACATACTTATTCAATCCAGCCTTCCTCCTTGAAGAAAGAAGATTGCATGCAGCATCAGAACACCCCATCCCCAGGACACAAAGGCATCAAGGCTGGAGAAGGATTTTTTTCTGCCAGTAACAAAATTACCATGGTAATATTATGCTCCTCCTAAAGCACAAAAGACTTACTTATGTTTTAAATTACAGTCATAGAGAAAGTGTGACCTTTTGTCCGGTATGAAGACACAGTTATAGTACAGTAGGTTTTACATGGTCAGGTCACAATGCGCTTTTTACTATTTTGAATAGTTAAGTTTAATAACGGATGCTGATGTTTTTAATAATATTTGTGGAATGGTGAGAGACATGGGCACAGCAATGACACTAATATTGTTAGAATTGGCTGGAGCAGAATTTTCAGCCCTTATAAATCATGTTCACCAGTTTAGCTCAACAGTGCCTTGGGGCTCTCCAGCCTGCTGACAGAACCAAGTCTTGAGGGATCTTTACAAACTCAGAAAAGATAAGACCAAGCTCTCTTCAGAGGGAGAAGATTCCACAATGCAGGTATCACTACCGAGAAGGCCAGTCACTCTGTCATCTAGGGAGCTACATTTCAGCTCCCTAGAGGACAGAACCCATAAGATGTCCTCTTTGCTGGATTTGGTGGAATGGGCAGATGAAATAGGAAAGAGATAGTCCCTCAAGCCCATATCATGAAGGGCTTTCATGGTCAATACCAGCACACTGAATTGGGCTTAGAAACAAATTGGCAATCAGTGCAACTCACAAAGCAGAGGTGTAATGTGTGTTCTCCAAGAAACACATAACTACTCACACTGCTGCATTTTGCAACAGCTGAAATTTCCAGATATTTTTCAAAGGCAGCCCCATGTAGAGCACATTGGAGTAGTCCAAGCAGAAGGTGACCAGGGCATGACCAACCATGAGTAGTGCTCTCTGATCTAGGATCAAGCCCAGCTGGCACACAATATGAAGTTGTGCAAAGCCCCCTCTCTATGGCTATTACCTGCTAATTGAGCAGGAGTCTCCAGATTGTGGAGGGTCTGTTTGATGCAGTGCAACTCCAACCAGTACCAAAGATGTATAGTCCTAGACCAAGTATCCTGATAATCATCCAAGGTCCTTTCAAGCAGTTGCACAGCCACCATTGTATTTTATTTTTTTTTGCTGGAGTGCAGCAATGAAACTAGGAAGGAGAAGCATTGATTGAACATGTCTTCAGGTCTTTGCTTGGGACCTCACAATTCTGATAACATTTGTGGTTCAGGCAGCATGGCCAAACTGCAGACTTGCCACCATAATTTCTGGAGGTTGGTGGGTTGTGGTGGTGGGTTACATCATAGCATAAACCTTTTCAAAAGAATATGAACATCCTGGAACTTGAGAGATAAGTAAACTGTTTTGTTATCTCTACAGTATTGGGAAGATCTTCCAAGTGATTTCCAGCCTAGTCACTCTGAATGCAGTTTGAGATCCAGCCCAACCTCCTCACTGGGAGACTTGGAGAACCATGGCTGTCTTATTTCACAAATAATTGAAGAAATGAGAATTCAAGTGTCCTACATGACCCAGTTTCTAAAAAGGAAAGGGCCAATCATGGTATTTCCTCTTTCACAGTTTTGCATGAAAGAGAGTGTGTTGTGGGGAATAATGATTTTATTTTTGTTTTAGAACAATTGAAACAACATCTTTTTGTTTCCGAACAATTTGCAAACTGGGTATTCCTTGTTTATATATAAATGGAGATCAGCAGGGAATTCCAAAGCAGTAGGCTAAAGCAGAAATTAAAACAAAATATTCCTGGAAAAAATGTAATGGCAGACCACTTCCATATTACTGTATTACAAAAACAGTATGGATGTGTCCAGGTAATCAGTAGAAGTGAAGCTGAACCTAAAGATGTCTTTACTTTTTTGTAAATAAAGCAAAATGTTTGTGAGCGAAAGGATGCTAGCCTGCTGGAACACTGAACCCTAAAGACATAGGGTTGAAGCATTAGAGACGGCTAGTTTCAGATTCATGTCTACTCTCATCCACAGAATCTGAGCCAGCCACTTTCAACCCAACATAGGAAATAGGTTGGGCTGAAAGTGGCTGGCTCAGAACCATCCAAGGAAGGGAGTGCTTGGATCATTAAAATGTATGACAAGAGTTGTCACGATTTCATCAAAATCATTAAGGAACCTTTTGAATGTAGAGCAGCTTTAAGCTTTGCTTTGTTGGCAGGGGATTTCTGAGTTAAAATCTCCCCCCAGCCATTTGTCTAAAATGGTATCTCCTGCTCGAGCAGGGGGTTGGACTAGATAACCTCTAAGGCCGCTACCTACTCTGTTTTTCTATGTTCTATGTTCTTATATTAGTACAGCTTTATAATGCCTTAAGGTTGAGAGCCATGCAGTAAACTTTGTGGCATTCCACTTGAAACTACACTCTAGTTTGGCAAATTGATGAGCATGTTTTGAAACCATTTGTAAACTAGCTATCCCATTTATTGATATTCAGTCTTGCCTGCCTGCTTTTCTATTCACAATATAATAATATACTTGTGAGCTATGTTGTTAAGGTTAAGATATCTGATGTTTATAGCATTAAACTGTTGTCCTCTCCTCCCCCAATAGAATAATTATAGCAAATAGGCACGCTCTCAGCTCCATTATCATCCTCAAAACCTGCCTGGCAACCCCTCCTAGTTTATACTATCTGAGAATCAGTATTTTCCCTCAGACATTGTCTTTAGCATCAATACAAAGGAAATATTCAGAGAAATAGAGCCATATTAGTCTAGGGTAGTCAAAATGTAACAAATTTTGTAGACAATCTTTGTCCAGAATGTAGGTTTTTGTGAGCAACTGCATGCTTCATGATAGCAATAGCACTTAGATTTATATACCACTTTATAGTGCTTTACAGTCCTCTCTAAGCAGTTTACAGAGTCAGCATATTGCCCCCAACAATTTGGGTCCTCATTTTACCCACCTCGGAAGAATGGAAGGCTGAGTCAACTTTGAGCCTGGTGAGATTCGATCTGCCAAAATGCTGTCAGCTGGCTGTCAGCAGAAATAACCTGCAGTACTGTACTCTAAGCACTGCACCACCATGGATCATCTAACACAGCTTATGAAGTGAGCTGTAGCTCATGAAAGCTTATACTTTTTAATAAAATCTATTTCTCTAGCAGACAGTTATGATTTTCATAAAGAATTAGATTCCCTCAAATCCTTCCTGTTTGTCAGAGGTAGAGATCTGGGGTCATTTCAGAAAACAAAGCAGAAGTCCAGGGATATAAAATAATGAGATGGATGTAACAGCTCCCCAACAACTCTGAGAAATAGTTGAATTGCCCCAGGAAGTTGGGCAGAAGATCCAGGGGAAAAAGTAGGTGAATGTCAGGAATCAAGTTATTTTACTAGAAAAAGATAAAATCTAGCCAGAAGTCTAGATTAAACTTTTTATTTCTTTTTTCAAAATATGTGTTAAAAACTTAATTCTCTTTTATTCCTGTTTTTCTGTTCAGATAAGGTGTTCTGTGCAATGTCAGATTGAGTTCAATATTTACTTACGCTTTATTAATTTCTTGTGTGCTGTTTCTTTCCCATGATCACTAAATATGATGTACCAGCACCATCGTGTGGTCTGCCAAAAGCATTGGGTGTGTTGCTTTTCCAATTGAGCTTTATTTATCCCAGGGTTTCTTAAATGTTTTGATCTCTCCCCACTTTTAAAAATTACGAAGGATCCCAAAAGAGCATTTGTTTTTATGTATTATATTTATTGATATTTACTATATTAAAATTAGAATTGATGCATTTGTAGAAAACCTACTTATTGAATCATGTAAATATAATTATCATATATTAAACTCATTAGATATTGACCTAACATATTTTTCATGAAAAAGCATATATTTTCTAACAAATAAAATTCATAATGACTCATATTTTTATTTTAAAATATTTAAAATATTTGCGAATATCTTCACAATCTGGCAAATAATTTTGATTTTATGGACCTCTAAGATATTCTAAGAAACACTGTGAACCACTATAATAAACACTCATCTAGCCTATGGCTGTTATTATTTTTAATAAGTTAGAGTTTATCATTTATCTTGAATTTGATTGATTATTTTCCAGGTGGTGGGGGAGAGGTGAGACCACTAGTCATGTTGTTTCAGCTTCACACTCATTATATTTTCTGTCAATCTCAAGCTTCAGTTTTACCTTGTAATTCTGTTTTTCAAGCTTCATGGTGGAACACTGAGGCAGAATAGGAACTAAATAATTCCATCTTTTCTATTTTATCTGTTAACATTTTGATGTCTTCACTGAATAACTGACATACTAAGACTTTTATTTTGAAGATATCTGAAGTAACTTTTCTTGTTAGCATTCACTACCATCTCAGCTCATTCTGATATTGCCTTTACAATGAATGGCAGGCTACTCATTTCCCTATGTCTTACTTTTTTTTGTACAATACGAGACTGCATACATATGCTCCCTTTTCCTATTTTCCCCACATCAGGAACCTTATATAGTGGACTTTTCAGGCTGAATTTTTGTGTAGTAGTTATGTGATTTCATCTGTTGCCTTTCATATTAAGAATAGTTCAGCCTATTCTTCTTGTTGGTCTCCTTATCTTTCTAGATGCAGGAAGTTACTGTTTTTTTAAAGTCAGAGAAATGTAGTATAGCAATAGCAATAGCACTTAGATGTATACCACTTTATAGTGCTTTCCAGCCCTCTCTAAGCGGTTTACAGAGTCAGCAAATCTGGGTTTTCATTTTACCCACCTCGGTAGGATGGATGGCTGAGTCAACCTTGAGCCTGGTGGGATTTGAACTGGCAGACAGCTCTAAACACTGCGCCACTGAGGCTCAATATGATCAGAGAGGTACTGTTGGAGTATATCAGTTCCATAAACTAGCTTCAGGCCATAGACTGGAGTTCTTCAGAAATGTATTAATGGAGAGTTAAATAATATTCATTCACTCCTGTTTTTTTTTATAACTGCTTTTTGTTTAGACCAAAGAGGAAGTTATTGCCACTGCTATTCAGGTTATTGCTGGAGGGGAAGCACTGGTGAAATTTGCTGGCAGAATTGCAAAGGACTGCTTAGATAAAAGATGTGCAGCTGAACTGCTGTGTGCCTTGGAGAAAACCCAAACAATTAACTATCAACTTGGTATCATTACCCGGTAACTAGATTTTTGAAATAATTTCCCCTGCAAAATGAAACAAATTATATCCATATTTTTTTCTTCTAATGCCAACGTACTGTCCTTTCTGTAGTATGACCTATAATTCAAAATGTCCTTCAGCAGCTCAGAGCAACATAGGCTAATAGTTGGAGAATATGCAAGTTGTAATCCAAGAATATGGAAGGCATTGCAGAGAGAAGTGATATTGGAGACCTGTGCCACCAATCTCTAATTTTTTTTATTTGTGTCAATGAAATTAAAGAAGTGCTGACTTTTTCAAGACAGCTGGAAAATATCCTTGGATTACCTTGGATCCATCCTGTTAATTGCATTTAATTTTCTCCGAACTTAAAGTAATTCAAGTGAAATATCTGATTTGTCCCATTAATTTACAGATAGTTCTCAAGTTATAACCATTTGTTCAGGGACCACATGAATTTACAGTGGTGCTATAAATTTAAATAAATATAAAATAAAATAAAATAAAATAAAATAAATGAAGGGACTTATGACCAGTCGCTGAAGTTATAGCCACTGTAAGACTCTAACACAGGGGTCGGGAACCTTGGCTCTTTCATGACTCATGGAC
>JANHFJ010008634.1:166674-186892 GCA_032468195.1 Cerberus rynchops
GAATTCTGGGAGTTGAAGTCCACAAGTCTTCAAGTTGCCAAGATTGGAGACCCCTGCTATATACCATGTATGTTTTGATCACCAATTTGAACTGGTCTCAAGAGCCTGCTGGTAACTGATGCAAAATGAGTGTTACCACATTGCTGCTGTCAATTCAACAATACTCTAGTCCCTTTGCTTTATACCAGCTATGGCTTCTGAATCATCTCCAAAGGCAATTCTGTAAAGAACACATTGCAGTAATCTATCTATGCTGCCTTAATTACATCAAGTTAAGCAAGTCCCCTAAATCAAAGTATGTTTTTTAGAATGTATAACTCTCCAGATCAAAAAAAAAGTTTGCCTTCACCATACTATTGGGATTTTGGGGGAAGGGATTAGAAAACACCAAACACAGGTTCTTCCTATTGTTTATCATCATTTCTTCAGTGTCTATCTTGTTGCAATTGCAACTAATTCTTGCACCTTTCCTAGAGGAGAAAGAATATGGGCCATTTACTCCTGTGTAGGGGGGGGGGGTCAATCTAGACCTGGGTAAATAATGTAAAAATTCATTTTGGTAGTTGATTTGATTTAGAAATCAAATCTAATTGATCTTTAATCTTTATTTAGAAAATAAATCTGATCCAATTGGGGCAGTCACTTTTTAAAATAGATCAGTCTGATTTGTGCTTGTAAATCAATTAGGAAATCATTTCTTTACATACAGAGAAGCATCAAAATTGCCCAGATTAATTTGGAGGCATGCAATTCAATTCAGTTCTTTGAACTAACATAATTCAATTCAGAAATCCAAAGATTTGACTGAGTTTCTTCATTTAAACCGTTGTCACTGCACAGTTCCACTATTGCAATGTGATCTACCCTTTAAAACCACTAAAAATCTTCAGCTAGGCCATGGATGTGGGTAATGGCAACCACTGGTGATCAGCAGACTTCCATGTGTGATTCAAGGTGCTGGTTATTACCTGTTTCATTGTTTCAAATTCATATACAAACAGTTGCTAAGTGAGAACAGAATTACTCAAGGCTGAGTAGATAATTAGCAGACTAAGAAAGGAGCATAAATTTAAAAAAATAGTCTCTGGGAATGGCAGCTTGCCTGGGTAGTTTTGCTTCCAACAGGAACATGTGGAAAAGAAGTCAAAATGTAATCCAAAGTTCAGAGAGCCAAGTCAGGTTTGTCCAGTCCAAAGGTTTGCATTTCAAGATTCATGAGCAGAATACACAGGAATGACACACCAGAGCAAGAGATCTTACAGTTGTTTCCAACAGAGAAGCACAGATCAGGGCTGCCTCTTAAATTAAGGAAACTATTTCCTTGCTTGGCAAGGAAGCCCCTTGAGCAGCGGTGGCGAACCTTTTATTTACCGAAAAGTACATGCTTTGCGCGTGCCATCTGCACTTGCATGTGGCTCCTTCACGTGCGCTGCATTTGCAACCACACCATCTGCTCATGCATGCAGCTTTTGCACGTGCAATGCACACATGCTGCACACAGGCACTCACGCACACAAGAGCAATTGCATGTACATGTGCAGGAGAGCTCCAAAGACTAGATGGATTTCCTGCTGCAATCGCGTGCATGCACAGCAGAGACCTGAAGACCAGCTGGGTCTTTGCAATTGCACATGCATGCATGTACAATCACATGTGCATGCTCAGCTGGAGGTAAGTTGGCTGACAGTTTGTGTGCCCAGCAAGATGGCTCTGTGTGCCACCTGGGGCACCCGTGCCATAGGTTCGCCATCACGGCTATAGGGTCTCCTGCTTGTGCAGGGTGTTGGATTAGAAGTCATCCAAGTTTCCCTTCCAACTCTGTTATTTGGTTCTGTTCTAACTCGGGAGGAATAGGGTATTTCATAAGGAAACAATTTCTCAAGTTGTTTCCCATTTGATTAGAATTCAACAATTACACTTATCCTTCTTTACATGGAAAGAGTGGATTCATACTCTGGTAAACATCAAAATAACACACACACACCCAAAAAAATCTGGAGGTAAAGAAAAGGAATAACCTGATGAATGGACACTACCCCTCCTAATGACAAGTTCAACTGAACATGAATGTTTTGTTCTTCAGTCAAGGGGCACAAGCAAAGAACCAGAAGCAAGTCTGCTTTATGTGAGAGGATTACCTCTGCATAAGGAATTATCATCGTTCCCTTCCAATTTCACATCTGTTTGGCACAAATCCTTCATTTTAAAAGCATGCATGAACTCACATACAAGACTGTAGATTGCTTTAATATGGTTATGCATACATGTTACAAAAGACAAAAAATGGTAACTAGAGGATATTATGATCTTGTTTTAGAAAGTCTTAATCTATTCTCCTTCATTAGGTATCTGATGTGTAACAGAAAAACAGAAAACACTTTGAAACAGATTAGATTGTCTGTGTAGTTGTAGTCTCCTTAAATATATTAATAAAAGTTTAAGCCAAAAATCAAAGGTTGATTTTGAAATACAAACTTTGCTTTAAATAGCACTACTTACCTTATCAAGCAGTTCTTTTGTCTCTTTAGTTAGAGGATCATGAGAAAACTTACATTTGTCACCATGGTAGCATTTTGCTCCAGTATGATAGAACTTGCAAGGAAATTCATGTGATCAAATATTAAGGAAACTAAGTAAAATATAGTGAAATTCCCATAATTTTGGCATTACCCCCTTAAAAAGTTTTATTGTTACATATGCTTCAAATAAATTCCTGAGGATTCATGAGAATTGTGGCCACTTCCCAAATGGCAACTGCTTCCAGAATACTACCATGAAGCCTCTGTATAGGAGGGTGCTTTCTCCTTCTGATAGGTAATTTTTGGAAAAGTGGACTGGTATGACAAAGAGAGGAGAGGAGGCCCAACTGTGTTGGATCCAGTGACAGGAAGCAGAACATAGAGTGCAAAGACTGGATGGGAGACGCCCTTGGAGACCTGCAGCAGGCAACGGGCGAGTTGCCTGGATGGGAGACGCCCTTGGAGACCTGCAGCAGGCAACTCGGCAAGTGTTGCCGAGTAGGACTAGGTCTTTCCAGGGCTTCCTTCTCTGCCAAGGCACTCCATACTGCACTTAACAACCACAATAGGAAAAGTAGGGTTTATGGTTCAATGAAGGAACCATATGGGCATTTTGCTTAATGACCGCCTGGACCTCTTTTGAAACAGCCACAATTCTCATGATTCCTCAGGAATTTATTCTTAACAATATGTTACAATAAACTGTAAGTTGAGGACTATTGTGTTCATAACAAAGTTTATGCAAATTCAAGCAGTGGTTAAAGAAATAAATAAAAGGGAAAGAGGAAATGCGGTGCTATAAAGTTTTTCCATAATACTTTTATTTATGTTTCATTATTAATCATTATTAATCATTAATTGTTGTATATTTAATCTGGTGTATTTTTCTAAAAATTGTTATAAATTATTCTTTCAAAAAGAAAATACATTTCTAAAACTGTTACTTACAAACGTTTAAAGTCTTTAGTCCTTAGGAACATCTATATTGTATTACAAATGGAACATTTAAAGTGCTATGATCACTTCAGCTACGATCATAATATGACTGAAATGTTTTTGTCAAAGGATATTATGCATGTAGATGCAGTTTTCTCCTTTGGAACAATAACCCTGAATGTAAAATTTACAGATTTCCTTTTTCTTTTCTATTTCTGCATCATGATCAAATTTACATTGGTCTCCCTGTAACATAAAGAGAGATTATACATTTCAATAATGACTTTTTACATTTCATACTGTTTTATTTTACCGCACCATTCAAAGAAAATTAAAAATTAAATTTTACATCAAAAAGGTTATGAAACTAGAAAATTACAAATAGATTACATTCTATGAAGTCTCCATATTCACATATTGGTGGAACTGCTAAAGTATCTAAGAGCTAACTAGTAGAATGTATATATTCAATACTAAATATGAAACTATACATAAGATTTTAGAAATAGTGTGGCCAAACAAAACACATGCATTGATCTTTGTATTATTCTATGCAATATTTTTCTCTAGTATCATTTATGTTGAATACATGAAAAGTTCCCTCAAATCTAATAAATGCTGGATATAATTTTTATATACATTGGGTTTATGGCCATTGGGTTTTGATTACCATAAGAATGAATGGATTTGGCAGGGTAAAATGATGTAATAAATAATTAAACTTTGAACAAACTAAAATAAAATCTATAAATTGCTTACTTTTTTCAAAGAAAAAAAGTACAATTATATATTCACCTTAATACATCGGGCTTCTAAGAAATATTTACAAATCTGTTTTCCCTTGTGTTCCACTGTATGCTGGTTTATGAATGCCTGACTCATAGTTGGCCATTTCTTTACTGGCTTCATTTCCTGTTAAACAAATACTGCATTTTAATGTGGTTATTTCTCAGAGGTCACTCAAAAACAAAATAGTCAAAGACAAGATAAAATACCTATTTCATGGTTAAACTAATTTAATTATTTATTAAATTTATTTGCCACCCATCTCATTTCAAATGACTCTGGGCATTTACAGAATTAAAAACATTAAATGTCATAAAAGATAAATATTTCTAAAACAATAAAAATAAAAAGTACAATGAAAAATAGAACTATAGTTAAAAGATGAGGTAGGAGGGAGCAGGATGTACAGAAGGGAGATAGGATTGCTTCTTAATTCATCAACCACCCCCAGTGTGATGCTCCTCTGTTGGAGTCCCAAAGCCATCTGGCAAAGCCAGGTCTTCAGGCTCTTATGGAAAGGTCAGAAAGTTGGGAGCTGATCTACCTCAGAGAGTTAAGATGTTCCAATTTCCATGCATACACACATGCATACAGATATATGAACAATATTCTGATCATAAAGGATACCTATGTTGCGTACAGCTGTATAGAAGGATTCCATCTTCATGAACAAGCAAATAATAAAAAAACTATCTTGAAAATCAAAACCCAGTAGAACAGATTTTTTAAATTGTTTTGTCTTAAAACAAGCAGGGATATAAAAGTGACACTTCAACCACAGTCTGCTCTCCAACCACATTTTCCTGCTATTAAACTCACCAGGATTGTATTTGTATTAGATTGATTTTGCAGATGCAGCTATCACTGACTATTAACATTCATCTTAGTTATGTTACTTTTACTTTCATAATGCAATTATCTTAGTTCCAAGACCACTGAAAGAAAAATAAAGCATTTTGCAATGCACAGTATTTTACAATGCAGTTTTGAATTAAGCTTAATAAAACTACTATTTTTAATGCAATAAATCATTTCCACTTAACTTACTTCCTCAGATCCTTTATTTACCCCTCTTCCTCTTCCACGATCTTTGCGTTTCAGTTTCTTTTGCATGCTGCGCCCTCGGCCAATACCATAACTATTGCTTGTTTGTGTAGCACCTAAAAGATTACAAATTTCTGGATGAATATAATAATTTATTACTTATGGTGCAGAAGAAAAACTATAGTACATACCACTTATATTTTTCTATTTAGTGATTATTCATTAAACTTAATATAGTGCCAACTTTTAAAGTGTCTTGGCAGGTTACAGTAAAGCAAATATAAAATAATAAAAATAAAAATAGGAAACAAATAATATCCACTGATAACGTTGACCATTAACTTAACTGTTAAAAGTCTGTTCAAGAAGATAACTTAAGGACTTTTTGAAAATTAATAAGGAAGTTGTATCCTTCAATTCTGTAATAGATTGCATTTCAAAGAACTAGAGCAGCAACATAAAAAGCTTGACCCTAAATGCCAGCAGGTAGATTGCAGCAACAGTAGGCAAGTATTTTCAGATGGACTGACTAGCTGTGGAGCTTCATCTAGAAGAAGTTTTTCTCTCAAATAGCCGGGAACCAATTCATGTAGGCTTTTCTTTTTTGCGCTGGATCAAAATGGCAATCAAAGCACAATCTTTTCGTGTTCCTCTTGGGACCAACCTGACTTCTAATTTCTGTACCAAACACAGATAGTCATCAACTTACGACCACAAATTTAGCCCAAAACTTATGTTGCTAAGTGAGAAATTTGTTAAGTGAATCACTACGGTTCTTAAATTAGTAACATGGTTAAGTGAAACTGGTTTCCTGGTTGACTTTGTTTGTCAGAAGGTCGTAAAAGGGGATCACGTGATCCTGCAATTGTGATAAATGTGAGTCAGTTGTCAAGCATCCGAATGTAAATCATGTGGCCATGGGGATGCTGCAACAGTCATAAGTGTGAAAAATTGTCATGTCACTTTTTTCAGTGCCATTGTAATTTTGAATGGTCACTAAATGAACTGTTGTAAGTCAAGGACTACCT
This sequence comes from Cerberus rynchops, assembly GCA_032468195.1. Taxonomy (NCBI): domain Eukaryota; kingdom Metazoa; phylum Chordata; class Lepidosauria; order Squamata; family Homalopsidae; genus Cerberus; species Cerberus rynchops. The sequence continues at coordinate 172,988 of JANHFJ010008634.1, forward strand.
CTAAAATATCCAGAGTAGACAAAAGGGAGCCCCACAAATAGTGCATTAGGCCTGGAGGCTACCAGCACATGCACCAGTTTTTAGGTTATCTTGTAAAGGACTTTTCAAAAAATGTCTAAGATTATAAAGCATTTCATATACTTTAAAAAAAAATTGTGTAACACAAGTTTAGCATTGTATTGGGGTTTTTATTTTGATAAAGCCTTTAGTGAAACATTCCTTCAACATAGCTGTCCAAAGTGAAATATTACCCTGCTTCTAATCATTTATTTGTTTAAGAAAATATATATGGCTGCCCAACTCAGTCCTAGTGACTTTGGGTGACTTAAAAAGATAAAAACCCAATATTAAAACAATAAAAAAACCAATAGTCCCTCCCCCTTCCTGGCTACAACAAATAAGCCACTTGTGGTTTCCACAATTTTGTGTTGTGTGCCAATTATGTCTATTCCTGAATTGAGAGGTTCTACTCTCAATTACTCATGCCCTGGTCTCCTCCTGAATGAAATACTGAAATGTACTCTAAATGGGGCTACTGTTGAGAAATATTCACAAGCTTCAACTTGTGCAAAACACAGTGGTGAGATCAAATGTGTGCTACTTGAACTTGCACATCGTACATCTCTGTTCTGTAACTGCCAGTTTGCTTCCTGATTCAACTCAAAATGCTTGTTTTTACCTTTGAAGTCCTATGTGGTATGGGGCTGAGATTTGTGGGACAACCTCTCCTGGTTACATCTACCTATCCAGTCAAGTTTAGCAGGAAGGGCAAGTTACAGATCACATCTGCTAAGGAGTTCCATCTGATAGGAACCCCAAAAGTGAGCTCTGCGGTAACAGCTGCCCTTTATGAGATTGCCTAGACCCTACTGACTTTCCAGAAATCTCTTAAAACATGATTATGTCAGCAGCCTTGTGGATCCAATGTAAATATAGAGTGTAATATAACCATGTGGACCTTGGATGCACTCTCCCATTCACCCTGCAGTGAATATCTTTATATTTGTTTTTAATTTTAAAATAGTTTTTAAGGCTCTGTTCTTAATTGTTTTGTTTCAACTGTAAGCCATCCAGAGACATATCTATGAAGTGGGTGGCTATATAAATTATAGATAGATCTACTGCTATGTGGCCATGTTAAGCTTATTTCCAAAATAATGCATACTTTGATTATATTACTTCTGTCTATTGCAATGTGCTTCATATAAAGCTGCCTTTGACAATATTCTGAAATGGACTAGGAGGCTACAGTTCATTTACTATCAAATGCTGCATAAATGGAGTGTAAAACTCTCTTGCTAAAATAGGTATATGGCCTTATAATTTGTTTCTGAATTTAATCAAAAGTGCTGGCATTACTGACCTTTAAAGATTTGAAAGGTTTATGGGCAGAATATTTAATGGATTGCTTCTGTATGAATCCTACATGTTGAAATAATTTTCAGAGTATTCTTTGTACATCTCAAAACTCCACAATCTGTATGGCTGGAATAAGAACATCTTTTTGATAAATTTATCTAGGCTTTATTTTTTAAATAATTTTATTAAACTTACCAAAATATAAGATACTGTATAAACAAATGGACATACAATCTCACTCATGTATAATTTTGCTTTATTTAATATTTAAGTATTTTATTGCTATTTTTAAAATTCTGGTTTGTGGATTGTTGTTTATGTATTTTTATTGTGAGCTACATGGGACCCTACAGGATAAATGTTCTAAATAAACAAATTAATGTTATTACTAAGCCTTGAAGCCATTTTGATTACCAGCTATATAATTAAATGCAATCAACTACCATCTAAGAAATTGAATGCTTTCTAAAAATTGTTCATTCCCAATTTTAATGTTCTGGTAACTTAAATTTGGTTAAACAGTAAAGTAAGTATTCAAACTGTTTTTGATGCAGGAAAAACTTAATTGTGCTTTTAATGTGCTTCTCCAGAGTATTAGCTGAAGAGCAGTTTGGAATCTTTTTGCACAAGACTAACCATTACACATAAGACTGAAGTTACAAAATCAATTTATTTAATCCCCAAAGTTTCAGGCTTTTCAGATCCATGATCCATGTTTAATTTACAGGGCAAATACGTTGCTCTAGAATGTCTAAACACATGACAGAATTCAAGAACTGTGTGGGAAAGGGACTTTTCAGCATTAAAATACCTGCTCCTACTATGTTTTCCTTTCCTTTAATAAAGATAAAGGAATTCTCTGCTTTTCACTGATCTTCAAATGAACGGCGTTCTCTTTTAAAGATAAAAAGCATTATCTCATTGAAAGGTATTGAAGAATATATATCAATGACAAGAATGCCAGCTGTTCTCAAGTTAATATACTTACAAAAATTGCATTAACTGGACTTCAGGTAAAAATATTACACATATAATTCTTTCTTTAGTAATATGTAATTGTCCTATGGGTATAATATAACTATGTTGTCTGTGTTCTCTTATGTTAAAATTTCTGATGATTTATAACAGAATGAACCTTTTTGATATAGGAAAGCAGTTTAGACTTGAAGACAAAAGCCATAAGGTTAATGAACCTATAAAAGTGTAATCAAACTCATTGGAAATATAATGGTGGTGATTAATGGTGAGATGATTATTGACTGTTTTTACTGCCACTAATGGATTAATAGTGAAATTCTGTAATAAATGTGACTCTGTATTCCATTTTGCATAGGTAGGTACAAACTCATATCTAATTGTTCTTTGATTACTGCCTTACCTTTGTGAATCCCTTTCATCCCTTGCTTTTTCCCTGCTTCTTTTGAAATCGGAGCTTCTAACTCATTAGTTTCTTTGGCTTGTCTATATTGCTTTAACTGGTCAGCAAAATCTTCTTTTTCATCTTCATTGTAGCCAAAATCATCACTGTAATTATCATAATCTTTGCTTTTTGATTTTTTATTATGCTGTGTCTTCTGTGAAGGGGTATATTTTCCTGAAATATGCCCATGCTGGATAAAAGATAAAGATAATTGGAAGCATATGAGAATACTAATTAAGAACAAATCTCTAGTATATAATGTAACAAGATATATTAAGATTCTATGAGATTTACCAGCATATATTGTAGCATTTATTCTTCTAATGTTTTCTTTACTGTAATTTAAAAAATATATACTATCAACATATTATTTTTACAAATTTTCAAAACTGGGAGGAGCTAGTTATTACCCCCAGACAAATTGAAGTTACTGAGGTAAGATGTCTGCTCATTTAATTATGAGTATATAGTAGTGTTGAAAGATTATAAAATGAAATGAGTTTAATTGGATTATTGCATGTCTTTTTCAAAATCAATGTTTTCCCTCACTTTTTATATATAATTCATGTAACGTGTTATTATAGAAGACAATACTTTTTCAAGCAAACACAGATTCTTTTTTCATGTGAAACTAACTATATACTGTATATGTAAGTAATTAAGATGGACGGGAAAGTTTTAAAAGTAATTAAGAGCTCCTCTGAAATACAGAATAGATTTGAATCAATGTTTTCTTTGAGGTCAAACTTATGACTTTACTGAACATTCATCTGATTGCAACATAGGATCTGTTGTTAGTTGATCAACCCTCTCCACTATCCATTTTTGGATGTTGCAATAAAATTAGACCAGCACAGGGATACCAACACTTCTGGTACAAGTTTTTCCTTATATTCCCTTTCCACTCATTCTGGTGGGAGATAAAGATATACATACAAGACCTGTACCTTTTTATCTTAGAGACACTCTACTTTCATATTTTTTGTTTCTCCAATGTCCATTTCTCCTGTTGTAACCCCCCCTCCCTTTTATGCAGGAAAATAGCCAATTTGATGAATGCCAGAAAGAAGAAAAATATCAATATTATACTAAACTGTTTGAAAAATTTCTATTCTGGATTTCCTTTTTATTTATTTTTTAAATGTTGACATTAATTCCAATCATATCAAGTTTGTGTGATTTCTCAAAACATTAAGTATAAATGACTTGACTCAAATTAATTTGTTGAAGTGAAACACTTATTCCACTTTTATTTTATTTAATTATTTATAAAATATATTAGCCATCTATTTTACCACAGGGTAACTTTGAGCAGTTTATAATATTAAAGGTACACACATACATGTACACATATTAAAACATAGTTAAAACAAGCCAAACATTACAATCTAATTAAAGATGGATGGGGGGGGCAGGATGGGAGGGAGGTAGGATCTGTTGTTAGTTGATCAACCCTCTCCACTATCCATTTTTGGACGTTCTCCCATTGGACCTCCAAGCTAGCTGGCAGAGCTAGGCCTTTAAGCTCTTATGGAAGGTCAGGAGGATTTGCTTTTGCCCTCTGGAACAGGAAGATGTTCCATAGGGCAAATGTAATGGCAGAAAAGATCCTTCTTCTGAACCTTGCCTGCTGGAATAAGCAGTCTGACAGGGCCTGCAGCATGCCTTGTCTGCCGGCAATCTCAGTGGAATAAGATGGTCCTCAAGTACCCTGGACCCATCTATGAAGGACTGTAAAGGCGATTAACAACACAAACTCATTCTTCAGCCCCCTGCACCATCACATTCTGCAGCAGCTGTAGCTTCAAATGCTTTTCAAGGGTAGCTCATGTAGAGTGTACTACAATAGTCCAACTGTGAGATTTTCTTATAAATTGAGGAACATAAGAAACTTTGAAATGTCTTTTTCCGTAAGAGATATTTATTGGATTTGCTCATCTATTATCTCAGATTAATGTCAATATCATACATATGTAACAGGCAGCTAAATAGTATTCATGGAAACTTAATCAACATGTATCTGCAGCTTCACTAGGCCCTATTATGAAAAATTATATGATAGAGATATCAGATTATTAGAAATCCAAAATAATATCTATTTCCTTTCAAAATGTATGAATTATATGAAATATTTTATACAAATTGGGTAAAGGGGAGAAATAAAAATGGTTTCATTTTGACCAGGGATTTTACTCACTTCAAAAAGGCAACATTCTTTTATAATCTTTTATATAGGCAGTCCTTGACTTACAACCATTCATTCAACAATAGTTCAACTATAATTATATATTTTGAAAACAATACAGTGCACTTATGTCTAAACTAATCCAATATAATTAATTCAAAAGAATTCACATCTTTTGAGAAAATTGGGCATTAGTCTAGGTAAGACCAAGCAACTATTTAAACAGCATGGAAAAACAAACAAAATGAAGTTCATTTTGAAAGCTGTACCTGAAGGAATGAAGACTCATAATCTCTATAGAAACCAACTCCTTTTTTATGAGATCTTTCCGTACGTTCAGCATCAGAGTCAATGCTATAGTCAGAACTATCATCACTAGAAGGTGAATTATGCTGAAAAAGAATAATAGTATCATTTATACAATGTGTCATACACATGTGAGTGTGTGTGTGTGTATGTGTGTGAGATTTCACACATATCTATCTGTATGATTAAAATTACTACAAGTAAGTATATCTGAACAAAAATGAGTGCAAGCTAGGGTTATACAAGGCAACTTGGCACAAGGATCAGTTTATTACCAATTAAGGTTGTGCATATAGTTTTACGCAGTATTGGAACACTTAATGAGCCTTGCTAGTACACATTTCAATTCACACGGGAGTAAGAATGTTAGAAGAAGCATGTGATGATGGCTCAGTGGACTGTTTTTCTAGGCTATTTTGCAGTCTGTAGGGAACCTCACCTTTTCAAGGAGTAATATTCAGTGAACTAATTAAAGCAAAGGCATTCCAGTATAGTTTTACATTTTGTTTAAATGAGAAATAATTATTAGTTAGAAATAAACTGCATAGCACACTGATGAGTACTCCATACCTTGTGTTTATCTCGTCTTCTCCTTTTTGATTTTTTCTTCTCTTTTTCCTTTTTACGCTTCTTTCGTGATTTCCTATGAGATTTTTCATTTTTAGGTTTATCTTCAACTTTTGTGTCTTTTTCTTCCTTGTCTTCTTCAAGTCCAGCATCATCTATTTCACCATCTTCAAGTTCACCATCCTCTCTGCTTAAGAAAGATAAAATTAGATAAAATAAGAATTTGGAGAATTGCAGGACATAATGCAAAACTGTTTTATATCCATGTGCCTATTAGTCAAAATAGTGACATGCATTTAAATATGCTCACCCTAAATTAGCATCTAACAATATATTTATATTTCATATTTCTAAATATGTCATATTTATTATTTTTGATCAGACCATACAATTTTCTTAGCATTATTTTATACCAATATCTTATCACTCTCAAAATAGTTCAGTCCATATAATTTTCTTAGCATTATTTTATACCAATATCTTATAACTCTCAAAATAGTTCAGAACTATATAATTCCTAATTATCAATATACATATAAAATATATTAATACAGGTAGTCCTCAACTTACAATCACAAAAGACCAGACTTCGGATTAAATGTTACAACCATAAGTAGACACTCATGTGACTGGATCTGATTTTTTTTTTATGGCAGTTATTAAGCAAATCACTATGGTCATTTAGTGAACACCATGGCCATAAATGAAAGCCCATTCTTCCAAATGAGCAGTTTTTATGGGAAACTGGCAAAACATGTAAAAAATTTCAGTCATGTGACCATGGGACACTCCAAACGATGTTAAAGGCAAGCTGGTTGTTAAGTGCCCAACATACAGTCATGTGACAACAAGGATGTATGTTTGCAGGTGGAATGACATTTTGTGATGGCCAGAAGACCTTTACAGGCTGTTAAGCATCGGTTTGGGCCCATCATAATTTTTTGTTGTTAAGCAACTGGTCATAAGTTGAGGACTACTTATAGAAGATTGCAGAAAGTAACAAAACTAATAGATCCAACATTACAAATTATTTATATCTTTCTCAGGGGACACAATCATTACAATATCTGCTAGAAGATTAAGACATTCTGATTTAAAATCTGGAAGAAATGTTTTTTGAGACAGTGAAGTGCAATGATTAAGCTGTGACACTATATGTGAGGAGACCTGTTTCTATTCCATTTTAACCCTACATCAAAAATTGCTGTTGTGGGGCAAAAATATACTTTGTACTGAGGTTACTAATACATAACAGATAAAAATATTACTGCAAAAAAATAATAAACTAAATGAATTACAATATATGTAGAAATACATATAATTATGAGATATTATAGATTATAAACGGATTTGTTTATCCAATTAAATAGGTCAAGTAGTATTTTTAATGTTGCTATTGTTTATTTCCTTTGTTTGAAGGTTACATTACATAAATTATAGTCATGTATTATTTTATTTTGGCTGAACTCAAGACAGCATATAATGCTCCCACTTCAGATTTTCCATAGAACAATCTTGTGAGATGGCTAAGAGTTTGACTGAACTGTCACTCAACAACTGGCTTTCATGCTTAAGGGAGGACTAGAAGATTATCTTCTGGTTTCTACCAAGCACCTTAGCTCTACTGTATACATCAAACTGATTCAAACTGATTTGTATTAACTTGAAAATTTATTCATGGCTGTTTATAATTTATGCTTTTAAAAATGTATTAAGGGAACATTTCTGGCATAGTTTTCTTATGTTACAATTTAAAATTAAGGTTAATGTAGACTTTAAGAATCATATCAGAAGTGCTGTGCTGAAAATACGGAACAGATATATACCCTGACTGTGCCTGAAAATGCCTTTATCTCAGCATAGGAAGCATACAGGAAAGAAACAATACATACAGAAAAATGGTTAAAATACTGAAAGAGTTGGTAGAATAGGAACATGAAGAACATAAGATAAAATCAAGAGAGCAATTGGCTGCTGAGGAATTTAGTTTTCATTTTTTTATATAGTTAAAAAAAAGATTTAAGGCAGATAATAGGACATTTGACACATAGAAGCAGAACAAAAACTGAAATTGAACTATGTACAAATGATAAACAAGTAACTGCATAAATACATAAAGGTTCACTGAAATTTGAAGCAGAACAACAAGTGAAAGAGTAAAATAAATTGGTATAAGAACTTTGGACACAATATACTGATGGGACAGTGGGTAAACGTGGTTTTACAGGATTAAAATTTACGTTATGTTATACCTTAAAAAGAGATTTTTTAATAAAATGATGTTTCACTGATATATGACTCTAGAAAAATTGTCTAGAATGTATGAAAGTATTTCAAATTCGTGTTGGAAATGTGGAAAAAATATGGAGTAATTTTATCATGCCTATGGACTTGTAAAAAAAATCAGATATTTGTGGGTTCAAATACATATAAGGATACAAATAATTTTAATAATCAATTTTCAACTGAAATCAGAAATTTTCTTGCTGAGATTAATGGACAGTTAATAAAAAAAGAGCCATGGAAGATTATTTTTGTATATGATTCCTGCTGTAATACTTTTTTATACGCGCAAAAATAGAAAGACTCTGAAATACCCACAATGAAGGAAAGATTGGGAAAGATGACAGAACTAGGAAAAATGGCAAAATCAACAACTATATTTATCAGTGCCTGGAATCCCTTATGGACTTTTTGCTGGAAAAGAAAAAGAAAAATGAATTTGTGATTTATGAGTCTGACTATTAGAAAGGAAAGCTTACAGAAGCTTCCAAACGTAAATTTGGAAAAAGAGAGTAAAATATAAATGTATTTATAACTGCTACCAAAAAGTTGGGAACTTGCTTATTTATAAACTTTTCTTTCTTTTTCTTTTTTATTTCCTCTATTTTCTTATTCACTATTCTTTGATTTTTCTAATATTTGAATTGTTTTTATCGTGTTAAAAAGTTCTTCAAATATATACATGTATAAAACAATTCAAAATGCATTCAGATAAAACAACAACTACAGCCACAACTGTTCTGTTTTTTGAGAAGGTCCTTCAGGGTCTATGTGGGACCCTGGGAAAGTTCCAGAAATACAAGATAAGTTTGCAGATGCTATTTTATCATGTTTGCCACCATTTTTATAATTACACTAGTTATTTTAGAAAATTCATTGGGTTAGGGAATTTGGCAGTCATTATAAATGGATTAGCAGGTATACTGTTATTCATAGACACCAAACTGATACTTCAGAACACAATTATGCCTTTTAGTTTTGAAATAATCTACCCCAAAACCAAATCTATTTACAGGTTAAATTAAGCATATATCTCATTTATTAGTAAATGATGCCTAAACATGTAGCAAAAGCTAGTATGATTTTAGACAAAGATCTCCTATTCTTACAGATACCCTTTATTTTCACAATTAATAAGGGGTACAGAGATAAAGGTACATTTGAAGAATGTTCTAGGTCCTAATAATATACTGAAATTTAATTCCCTTACTTTTCACGCTCACTTAAATTGGTCTTCTCCAAATTGACATTGTCTAGATATGTTGGACTATAATTACCAAAATTCCGTATCAACTTCTGGGATTTGTAATCAAATACTTCTGGACAGTAGTTGAAGAAGGCCAATTTAAAATGCACACAAGCTAGGGATACTTTAGAACAAAGAAAAAAATATTCAACACAGCTAATGGAAACACTGGCACAGCTGGCAGAGAAACAGGATGCATTCAGAAAAGTGACTTAACCATACAATAAGCTCCCTAAGGTATAAACAAAATAATCTTTGGCAGTTTTCAGGCTACAGTTATATAAGATTCTTAATATAAGTATTCAGATGTGTTTAATATACCCAGCTTCCAAAGTGAAGTTAAATAAGATACCTTTTCAAAATGTAAGACACTGTAATAAGCCTTTAATATAATAATTAACAATGTGCTGGCCTTAGGAATTTAACTGATGTAATTTTAATCTATAGTTTAGACATACAAGAACTTTATATACAGCATTTAAATTACAAAGTATACTTTTGCCAAATTGATGTGTGTATCTATATATCATATTACAAAAGCAGAGTACGGTAATAGTGTAGCAAGAATATATCTTAAGCTGTTACTTTGAGAGAAAAGTACTGTGTTGAAGACAAATTTCCAAAATCTATTTTTAACTTGATCCTATTAACAGTTTTAAAAAGATTTAACATGATAGAAAGTAAACAATGAAGATGCAAAAATATATTTGCTTTTTGTTATTTCAATGTAACTCTATAAAACTATACTATAGTTTTACATTTGAAACTGTATCGTTTTTTAAACTAATAAACTAAAATGTGATAATGCATAACCAAGAAAGGCTTTTTCCAAATTTTTAGTAGCAAACTTTTACTCATTTAAAACATTTAAATTATATAAAAAATAGTAAACAGATCAATGAAACCTGATCCAATTAACCACTTACTATAAGTGCCGTGGAGGCATACTTCTTGCAATTAGTAATGTATTAATTTTCAAAAAGTAAATTAATTTAACTCTGACAACCATAGAAGTACCAAATATTCCCATATAGCTGTAAATTTTTAATGATACTTTCTAAGACTTCAGTATCATGAACTTCTATGGAATATAATACTTGGTTGGGGTTGTCACTGCTACTTGTATACTTTTGAAGAGATGCTAATACAATTTGTACCTTAAATTCCAAATTATTTTGTATTATGAATAAAAAGATTAATGTATGTATATTTTGGGAAGTGTATTAGCAAATGTATAATTAACATCATTTGAGAATGTTTAAATACTTAAATGTTAAAACAATTACACACGAATAAGCTATTTTTACAGTAAGCTTTGTACACTAACTCAATTTATTTATGAATTCTCATGTAGAAAAATAGCCAAGAAATGCAGTTTCAGGGAGTTATCAGTGAATGGTTGAAGCATTTATCTTATCTATTCCAGTTATATTTAGTTATGTCAGTGCATAAATGGAACAGAAGAGAGGGCAGCTGTATCTAAGAACTAAGATCACCACAGGTTAAATAATTGAGATCTGTGTCTCTAGATCATTTTATTGAAACAAAATGAGAGCTCTCTTGAAATGAAAAGAGCTTTGTTTCCTTCAAAATGTTACATGAAAGTCAGTGAACAAAATTAACTCCATTCTATTTGAAATAGTTGAATGTAGATTTTCACTACTTGTTTTGAGATTCCTGACTTTTCTAACAAGAGAGAAGGGAGTGAGTGAGATCGATTGCATGGAAAGGCTCCTACTTCAAAACAAGGAAGTGCAACTCTTGTCTGTCAAGAGTTGTCAAAAATAATTAGGTAACCTCAATTTTAAAGTTACCCACTTAAAATATGTTTCACTGATTACAGATACCTTGAAGATTAAAAGAAAAGAATGTATGAAATTATTACATTTGTCATGCTTAACAGGAATAATGTAATTAGGGGCTATTTTGCAAAGTCATACAATTTCTAAGCTTTAGGTGCTTTAGATTGGTTGGTCAACGTCACAATACTACACAAATATTTTTTAAAAAAATTTGTCCAATTGTTTGCATGCATCTTGTATTTTTTTATCGCAGTTTGTCACTTATCTGGAAGTCATACGGTATTTTGTTCTACTAATTAACATTCAAACTTTATCTTGCTGGTCAGTTCCGTTCAGTTTGACTAATATAGGTAGTCCTCGATTTATGACCACAATTGAACCCAGAATCTGTGTTGTTAAGTTAGACATTTGTTAGGTGAGTTTTGGTCCTATTTTATGACATTTCTTGCCACAGTTGTTAAGGGAATCATTGCAGTTGATAAGTTAGTAGCACAGTTGTTAGGTGAATCTGGCTTCCCCATTGACTTTGCTTGTCAGAAGGTTGCAAAGCGTGATCCCATGACCTTGGGACACAGCAACAGTTGTAAGTATTGAATCAGTTGCCAAGCATTTGAATTTTGATTACATGATCATGGAGATGCTACAAAGTCATAAGGGTGAAAATGGTCATAAGACAATTTTTTTCAATGCCTTTGTAACTTTGAACGGTCACTAAATGAACTATTGTAAGTCCAGGACCACTTGTATTAAAAGTAACAATGCTGTACTGCAGTATCCATTTTGAAATATCCACTGTTAATCAACAATTTAAAACACTTTAACTACATTAGTGAAGTGCTAATTTGAAGGCATGATATATGAGGCCCAGACCTGATTCACTGTAGGTATGGGCAAGTTATTTGAATTGCTATTTTCCTTGGTATTCCTGTTTGTGGAAGATGGGGAAAGGCTATATCCTACTTACTGTGTTGCTGCATGAATAAGGGATTATGTAATGTTTTGTATCACTTTCATAAAACAGCATTGTACATACTTGTGGAGGGACACAGGGACTATAGACTTGTCTGTTAATGGGACCTCCATTACAAATCTTGATGTAAAGAAAAATTTTGCATACATGTTGGAAAATGTGGGAGAAATAATTTCAGGTTTCCACATGTTTAAAAACAAATTAGTGATGAAAGCCGTATCTGTATGAAAATAATCATTTGCACAGAGACGGACAGAAAAAGAGAAAGAGAGGGAAAAGAAGCAGGACCTCAAACCAGAAAATGCCTCTGGTTTGTTAGATTATGGAATTCGAATTGTAAACTGGCAAAGAGAAAAATCTGACAAAACCTCATATATATACACATACAAAAAAGAGTTCCAGTTAATGTGTAAGGTGTATACATTGTTATACAGCTTCATATATGTTACATATATGAGGGGATACAGTCTTCCTTTGAGTTCAAATGGCAATGAGACAGGGGATTAAGAACAACAGTGACATTACACACAGCCAATGTAAAGTCCATTTTATGAAAAAAATTGTAAAAAAAAAAGGAAATGTAAAAAAATGCATGCAAAATGCACCTTGAGTTATCACCCACCCTAAAAAACATCCTTGTATCTAGACTACAAAGAAAAAAACCCACCCCACCTCAGTCTGAAGGTGACTTTCCCCCATACAATGCTATAGACATTTTCTTTTCTTAAATTCACCTAGGCACATTTAAGACATCGTTATTACCACCATTATCATCATCATCATCATCACATAGCATACCATCATTCTTAGTTATTATCACTGTTAATTATCACCATTGAGAAGCGGAGAGAGATAAAGAGAAAGAGAAGAACGTTACTCGACCTTTCGTCCCCTGCATGTTGCCTGTCAGAGTCGGGCATGTTTTGGTCAAGAACTGGGTTTGGGGGCTTGGAGAATAGGCTTTCAAAGGCCATTGTGCTGGCTGTGCCTGTGTGCAGGGAGGAGGAGGAGGAAGGGGGGAGGAAGGCAGGACGCTGCTGCCAGTCGTAGGGCGCAGGGAGTGGAGGTGGAGGCTGCGCGCACTCCTGCGCACACACAAACACACACACACACTCAAACTAGGGAGCGGCGGCGCTGCGTCTACAGGGCTAGACGACGCGGGGTGTCCCCCTCCGTGCCGCGGCGAACGAGACTTCCCTCACGGATTTACTGAATTGGGGGGAACACAAACATAAGATACACAGAGAGGCATTTTTTTTAACGGCCTCCCGAGGGGAGGCTGTCCTGCACCTCACGGAAAAAAAAGAGATGGGAGATAAAGGCAGTTTATGAGGAGTTCGGTACACACAGACCATACGGAGGAAGGAGGCAGCAGGAAGAAACAGGCAGAGCGGAAGGGAGGAAGACGGGACACGTTGGCCGGAGAGATGAGCTGCTCTGATTATGTCTTCCTTACAAACATGGCGCCCGCCCGCTCGCTCACTACGAGAGAGAGAGAAAGACGGAAAAAAAGGGGGACCAATGGCGCGCGGGGAAATGGCGGGGGGTGGAGGCGGAGGCTGGACACGCTCACAAAATGGCGGCGGTTGGCGTAGCTCACAAAGCGCCGTGCAAGGCTAGGAAGAGAAAAAACAACAGCCAGTTTTTCCCTGGCAGCTTTCGGGTCGCCCGGACGGATGCGGCGTTTGGTTGCGCGCTCTTCTGTGCCTCGCTGTCGTCATCGGATATAGGAAAGGTTTCCCCGCCTACCATTGGCTCACGCCGCCG